>VXBR01006565.1:1915448-2035370 GCA_013400215.1 Cisticola juncidis
GGGGGGGGGCTGGAGAATCTAGAAAACTCATGAAAACACACTGACTAGCTCACAGTCGAAGTCAACTTCAGCACATACCACATCTATGGTTTTTCAAGCCATATGCAAAACCCCTCTGAGGGAAACATGTGCAGCTAAGTCCAAATAAATGCCTGGGTTTCATTCTCTTATATTAGTCTTCAACACAGTAACAAGACTTTTTGGGTTAGAAGACACCTTAAAGATCATTTAGGTCCAACCTAGTGTAGTTTGAGAATTCTGTCGAGAATTATATTTTTCAAAATCTATATAGTATTTAGTATGGTTATTATTGAAAACAAGGAAAAATATCTTTTATAGGCTTTTTCTGATCTATTTTTCAAGTAAATGGAAATATTTTGTTAATTCAGAACTCAGACAAACTGGTCCCTTCAACTATGCCAGGGAAATATAAAAGGGGAACTTTTTGTATAGAAGAGAAAGGCAAGAACCTTGGCTGTGTGACTGACAAAATTACCAAGGCTTCTACTTTTCATAATGTAAAAATTGGCAGCATCATCAGTGTTAGATCACCACTGCAGGTGATCTTCTGACAGACAAATAGTATTGTCCTGAGCAAGTGCACTAGACAACTGCTGGGCACCTTTCTTGATAGCTTCAGCAGCATCTGTAATTTTATGTTAAAATCTGTAACTGTCATTTGTCAAGGGCTGTTTAGGCTTGCTTTAAAGCCATTACACTTCTAATGCTAACCTCATGGTGCCAAGAACCATTTCCACCAAATGTTTTATTCAACAGGACTTAAGAGAGAGTTTTGTCAGATGCACTTCCTGTCATTCTCTATCTTGCCAGATCTTCTGATATTTAGCAGAAAAGCTAAAAGTAAGGATAAGGGTCAGCAAAATATAAGGAATATAAAACTTCATCTACTCCTTCTTTCACTGCTCCTCTTTTCATGTTGCTCATCAAAACCACAATTTGGAAACCTCAGACAAGTTTCATTTTTATTTTAATTGCTTAACTATATAATGCTATAATAACCTAATGGCTATGCAGCAGATTTATCATGAGGAACAGGCATTATAGTCTGACAATTCTAGATTACTGTTCTTTATACAGGAAATGCAGTGCTAATTATGCACTTTTTGTGATCTCATATTTTCGAAGGGATTTCTATACGTCAGAAGACAAAACCAAATATTTAAAAGTTTGAAGGTCAGATGGGGCTCTTATTTCTGAGCATGCAATAGTGAGCTGTAAACCTCAAGTGGACAGGCACTCCTACTCCAGTTATGTTGTACTTACATTTCTAGTTATGATAATAAAAAACAAGATATATTTATTTATTTCAAAGACTTTAAAATTATTATTTTTAAAAATTAAACCAACATTTTCCACATCTATACATTCAAATCTAAATGAATATAATATTGGGGAAACCATTTATATCAAAATTCTGATAATTTTCTCTCTACTTTAAGCAATATCCTCATTAAGGAAGATGTAGATCTTTAGCTAAAAAATTAAAGAAAATATTACAGTTGCACTTATCAACAACTATTGCAACTATCTAATGAGTTGTTATATTGGAATTTACATGTTTATTTTTACATACATCTCACCATCTCCACTACTGACACCATCCATCATAACGAGCCATTTCATCAGAAACATTTTTTTCTTTCCACTGCAGACTAGATCTAGCAGTTGACACACGGGAGCTGCAGATGCAGTGCCTGCTGCAGCTTAGATTCTTGCAGGAGAATCTTAGACTCACTTTGAGTATATAAAGTTTATTCCTGTGGTGCTCGAAAAGTATAACAAAGAACACAAAACAGTTGTCTTGTATGCAAGAACATCAGAAGTCCACTGGCATTTAAGAATTTTTGTTTGTAGCCTTGTAGTCTTAATTGGTTTTTATCCTGTTTTTCTAATACAGAGTAAAGACTCTAAAAGCTTTATTTAATTTGAAAATAATAAATAAGAAAATAATATTAAAATGCTTGAGAGCATTAGAACCTTGATGTGGGCACAGCCCAGTTCCTATCTGCCATTTTCTCTAAACTTTAGGTCCTGTGACAACAAAAGAAGGCAGCATCCTGCTCCTAAAAAACGTGTTATAGAAGCAATAAGCAGACATGCTGGACATGGATAAGGCTTAGGGTGGTGAAGGGACGGAGGTGATAATGAGAATTCTAAAAGTAGCAACAGAAATAAATTCTCAGTCATTTGGGAGTTGAAAAACACAGGTCCTCTTTTTTAGACAGGCACCACTTCTGTCAGTATTTACTAGACATAATAAAGTATACAGGGAATACAAAATTCCCATCTGGTATTTAAAATTCCAGAAGCCTGACCAGCTCTTTAAATGTTACCACATTATAAAATAAGAAAAGCCAGATGCTGCGTTTATAAAGTCAGTGTGCTGCATCTTCTCAAAATCCAAAAGCTGCCACTGCTAAATCTAGTCTCTTGGCTTTGGATAATTAATCAGTTAAATAGCTAACCTTTACCAGAGAAATAAAGCAGTGCATGGTGTGAGATACAAATAGCCATGCATTACCCAGGCCAATTACAGACACCAGAGACAGAAAACCAGGCATCAGCAGGAATTCAAAATGGCCCTTGGTAAATTAGCCTTCCCTCAGAACCCATTCTGGATTTCTCATGATTGGAGTCTGCAGCTGTAGCTGCTGATCAGTTGTTAACCAAGCTGCCATGGGGCAAGACAGGGTTCACACTAAACAACTCTAGTTCTGTATCTATCAAACAAATCTAGGCTCCATCCAAAACACACACACACACACACACACACACAAACAAACAAAAAACCAACCAAACCCTGCCAAACCAGAGGCCTAAAAACATACTAGAAACACATTGTAGAGCCATTGTCCTTCAAGGAACAGACTAAGCAACAAAAAGCTTGCAAATGTCACAAGACCCATCCCACTAGAGATGAGAGAGAGCTGATAGCAACACAAGTAGCACAAGAAGCTTGACACTCATTTATAAATTTAGAAGTCAAAACTGTAACTGGAAACTGTATCTGTATGTGCACATAATCTTGGAGCAGAGAGAATGAATGAGCAGCAGAAAGGAAGATCTCTCTTCAAGTGACAGCAGGATTTGTGTAAATGCTCTTAACACTGGGAGGCCCAGACACACTGCAATAACCTCACAAAAGTAAGAGGAAAGACAACCACAGTCATGGTCAAAACCCTTCTCTTAAGCCACCAAGAAAGCACTGCAGTCCAAGCTGCACACAAGTTGTTAGTCCTAGGGGATTTCAGCAATAGATGCTGAAACCTGGGCTGGGTTTGCTCCCTGAAGGTCTTTTCTTATGCACTGGGTGGGATACAAAATATAACAGTGTTCAGGCAAACCCTCAGGCAAAGCTTTGCTGTAACAGAAAACTCCAGATGACATTGTCAGGTATCTGCTGCAAACCAAATAACCCTTCCCAAATGCAATGCCTATAATTAAATGCACCATTTAAACAGAAAGCAGAGCAGCAAAAAGAGATGCTTGCTCACTTTTACCTGGCTGAGAATACTTCTGCAATCACCTTGTTCTTACTCATCAAGTCATTAAATTGCTTAATATCCAGTGGACATCAAGAAAAAGCTTCCATCAAGCAGGAGAGCAGAAAGTGTATTAGACTGCATACAATCACAGTTATATAAACACCTTATGAGATCTACCACACGTTGCCCTTGAATGTTTTGGATCATTTCAGAGCATGAAAAAATACTGGGAAATGTGTTTAACTTACCCATGTGTGTCCAACACTTGTATGTCCATTTCCATGGACTCCTGGGTATTTTGTAGAAAGGTACAGAACTAGATCCCCAGGCCTTAACACAGATGTGCTGGGATGCTGCCCCAGAACCAACATGAGAGATAAAAGCACGAGGCACTGGCTCTGGACCTGCTTTTGAACCCACCCCCAGGGCCAGCTGTGGGGAGGGTTCAGGTGGGCACTCTTGGACCAGCCTCTAAAGCAGCCCAGGGCTCCATCTCTTTCAGACTGAATGACAACTGGGTGGGTGAAGATACCATGTGTAAGGCATGTTCTGGGACTGAAAAATCTGTAGTGCTGTAGCACCAAGATTCACCACTGCTCTGGTAAGGGAGGTATCCTGGTTTGCAGCTTATCAGACAAGGGGAGATAAGCGAGTGCTGCCAACAGGAAAAAGCCAGGGCCAAGCATTCACAGGTCCTATTAAGTTCTGTTGCAGTAACACTGCTGAATTTTTTTTAAACCTCATAACAAAGAGACAGCAACTATGCTAATCAGAAATATTTTCCCTGGGCAAGAAGAAATTATTGAAATAACACACACAGCAGGCTGTTACAGTCCTGTGGTCCTGACAATGCTGTATTGAAACAAAAAATCATAGTCCTTAAAAAAAATTCTTTCATACTCTGGCATTTAATTTCAAATGTCAGTAGTAAAGCTATAGCAAAATGAGTTTAATGGGCTCTGTGGGCACTCAAGATCAACTGCCAAACAAAGAAGAAAGGCAGAACTTAAATGGCCCACTACATTTCTTTTCTGCATCTATCAGTTAAAGTTATAGCTAAACAGATTCTAAAAAATACTGCAAAAGGAACTTAATAAAGCAGGTTTTTACAAACTTAAAAAGAGATCCACCAACAGAGGTGATTTAATTGATTTGGTACCTATTTTCCAGATTGGTTTCTTATGAGCACTGTAAAATGCTTAATCCATCCTGCAGAAGATTGCCCAGTCCCTCTGAAGGGCAGTTTTTAAGCAGCCGATACCTAGGGGCACTGTTATTTGATAGGAGTCTAATTTATGAATTACTAGGAATGGCATTCAAGGATACAGATGTCAGCTGTATACAGACAACTCCCTGCAATCTCTCTCTCCCTCCAGAACCTGAGATGCTGGAGCATGCTGAAATTTGAGACCTTCTTCAGTGTCTCTAGAGGTATACAGAAAAAGAGGTGCCTTAGAATATGTAATCTTATATACTGACATGGAATGCTGCAGTCTCTGGCTTTGTGATAGTGAGCAAATGTTTTTGTCTTCCATTTCACTGTATCTACAGGGGTGGCTGACAAATGACCTATCTCTCAGTCTAATATATCTACCTTTGGAAACTAGCAATGTTATTCTTGCCACTGCTGGTTTCATCATTTCTCAAATTAAAAGATGTTATGCCTAAACTTTTTGTTACTAGAGCAAGGCAACCAATTTTTCATGTATGATACTATCTGATGGCTTTTCTTCTATATATGCTAGATATAGATGTAATTTACAGGTTATTTCTTGCCAGCCAGGATAATAATCTGTTATTGCTTGAGGAAGAAAATACTTTTGGTGGTCCAAATACACCCTGTGTACTGGGCATCTAAAGAGTGATTGCAGATTTTGTCTGTTGTCATATCAAGACACTAAAAATCTCATCCATGCTTCTTCCAAACAGCCTAAATTGGAGAGCAAGCTTACTCCTACTTAACTTGTCAAGTCGCTTTTAAAAACAGATCATGGTTTTTGGAGAACATTTTCCTATGCTTCATAACTCATAGCAAAGCAATCTTCTTACGTGTGTTTTTCATACATGCTGTCATTCTGAAGTCTTTAAAAAAATGATATTCAACACCAATCCTGCCCTCTCCTGCTACAAGGGAGAGACTACTTATAGTTGTTTATTAAAATGGCAGCATATTGCCATATTAAAATTCCTTTTATTATCATAAATGCCAGTGCACTTATTTTAAGTCACCATCACTTTGGGTATCTTAGATTGCTGCAAGGTCAAGTGAACACCTAGAACAAGAATGGTTTATGAAAAATAAAGCTACATCTGAAAGACAGTGAGGTGGATCGACTTCCTCCACTGTTTTGGTCATTAATCCTATCTAGATTGGAAGTTTTCTCAAGTGACTAAATAGTGTGTATGCACTACTCTCAGGGGGTAGCTTTGTTCCTAGATTATTTAATCCCCACAAAGGCCTGACAGCCAGAAGGTGGATCATTTTGCCATTGTGTTATCCAGTGAAGCTGCAATTAATATCATGTTTCTTTTGGAAATGCATGTCAACAGGAGGAAGACTTATGTATCAATCTGGCAAAAAACTGCACACTCTTTAGTAAAAAATCCTCATCTTTAGCTCTATTTATTATTATAACTTCATTTAAGTGCAGGAAATTTTTTTAAACTTGACAAACTCAGTCTCTTTCAAACCACAACCATAAAGGTAAATAATTTGTGACACTAAGTAACTAACCTCTTGCTTTTACTTTAGATGTATATAGAGAAAAATAGGCAAACCCAAAGCATTATTATTTTTAGCTGACCTGAGGGATTTAGCAATTTAGGTTTGAGATACAGATTTTTAAAAAGGATTAACTGCATATTGGCTCTTACCTTCCTAGCAGTGGACATTTTAATCAACATTTGGAGAGAAAACATACCAAATTTTGTCACTCTCAAAACATTTGGACTAAACGTGTTAATAGGCTTGGCCCAGTGACAAAGGTTTGACCCCACATGCAAGAAGTATCGGAACCTGACGAGTAAGTGATTGATATGCTGCCTTCAAAACTGCAGCTTGGGATTGCATTTTGCCATGATATTGTACAACCCTTGGCAAGCAACCAGCAGTCTATCCCTCATTACACCATCTGGAGGAAAAAAAACAACAGCAAAAAGCCTCAGCACACACTCTGCTTTGGCAAAGGCACGTGTGAGAGAATAGTCTACCTGAGCCAAGCTGTCTTTGGCTGCTAAGAAGAAGCTGGCTGATTCAGAGGCTTGTGACAGCCTCTCACTATGTTTTCATTTTCTGTCAAAATCAGAAAATCACATCAATCTTCAAAATAGCTGCGTATTCTCAAATGCTATTCTATTCATGCCCCTTAAAGCTTCTAGATGCACGATCAGATTTCCTGTTAAAATCCAATTAGGTTTCCAGTTTAACTTCAGAGTGATCTCAGGAGAGTTCAAGGATCCAAGGGATCATTAGGCATTGTGAAAACAAAAGAAGTTTTTAAGGGGAGAGTATTTTTCTTAATCTCGACAAGTCCTTGAATTGTTTGCCAAAACTTACCAGTAATTGCTGAAATTTAAACCTAAATATTTAACAGACAAGCAAAAGCTTTTTGTTTTTCTACTTGTTTGCAATTGATGCAAGAGGAAAGGTCCTGTGGTTGGTCTTACTCTTGTATACGGAAATCCTGGGGCTATTGCTACAGTTCCCAAGGGAATAAGGGGAGCCCTCAGCTCTCTAATACTCATTTAAGGCAGGAGTGTGGCCATGAAAACAGGTCTGCCCTGATTTGCCTCATCCTCTTTTCAAGCTGAGGATGTCCCTTGGCTGTGCTGGTCCGAGCTTTTGTGTGACCATGGGGCACATCTGACCAGGGAACTGATCAGACTAAAAATCATCATAAAGTCTTAATGGATATTTTTGTGGCAGTGCTGGCTTACAGACACACTGGCTCTGGTTTCCCAGATGAAGGTTTTCCATCTTGGTCTCTGTAGTATTTTTCTCAGCTCCTGAAGCACTCATCCCCAAAGACAAAGCACAAGCAGTTGAGAAGGAGCAAGATGAGCCCCTCTCTCCTGCTCTCACTCTCCCTGTTAAGGAGGGGACCATTAATCCCCTGCCTACTGAGGGGTTCCTGAGTTCTGGGGGGCCATGTCCTGGCTGGAGGTGAGGAGTTGCCTGTGGCAGCCTGGGGTGAGCCAAGGACAGGTGGCCTTGGCCCTGCCATGTCTCCAGCAGCATCCACCACAGCTTCCCTGCCTGCTGCAAGAGGCGTGTGCAGCAAGGGGCTGAGAGGAAAATGGTCTGGAACAAGGGCTAGAAAATGTACAAAATTATTTGACTTGATCTCAAGAACTTGCTATATGGAGCTTAGTTGATCCAGACAAATGCACAGGAGGAGGAACTGAAATGGAGTTTTATATCCAGCATATTTTTCACGGAATAAATTAATGCCTCGCTGTAAAGGTGATTTGCAGTTGGCATTTCAGTTAGCCTTACTGCCTGGCTCTGGAATTATTTGCATTGTTGTTCACACAAAAGGAAAATAAACTCAACCACTTGACTTCCTCTTCCCTGAAATTTATGTCTAAGATCACAGCTCAGAAAGGAAAGTAAATGGCAGATGGTAGCATCTTTGCAAAGTACACACACTGAGCTATACAGACAGGGAAATGGTTTTTTGCAAAGAAAAACACAAAGGAAGAGTGAGAAAATAACAAAGCAGTGAAGTTCTCATTAAAAGTACTGAGGTAGCCTTTGGTTATAGTGTTACCACATAGACAAAACACAAACAAGAAATTATTTACATACCTTTGTTTTGGGGCATTACTCTTCATTACATCTAGCAAGAAAGGTTTTAAAGAATAAATTGAAATTTTGCACACTTAGATCATTTGTCTCCCTCTCACCTTGAACCATTTCCTGTGGGAAAGCTTCACTCTGCAATCCAGGCAGGACTGCCTGTCTTTCTCTGTGTACCCAGGAGGGTTTAGCCAGACATTACTTGCCTCTCCCTACTTTTGCCCTACTTTGCTGAGAGTGCCAGAAAGTCAATCCTTTTCTCCCAGCAGCAGGACAAAGCATTACTGATGTTGGCATCAATTTTCATGTTTTCTGCCTTTTTCCACATGGGAAAAATGAATCTGAGCACACCTCCTTCCGTGATGGCAGAGTGCCAGTGGAGACAGGCCCTGGCTGTGTCATGGAACAGTCCCACATTGAGCCCTTGGTCACACAGCAAGGCAGGGCTCCTTCCACAGCCTGTGTGATCCCACAACACTTGGCCCAACAGCTGCTTTACTGCATTTCTTTCCACCCTTGCTTCATGCTGCCTTTGGCATCAGAGTAGCCAGGAAATAAATGGAAGCAAAGATTGCAGACTGCTTTAAAATCTCTTTTGTTCAAGAGGTCTTTCAGATTAAAATAATGCTTAAAGGAGACTGCTGAAAGTGAGAAAAAGGTTTAGGATGCTGAGGGAGCCCTACACAAGAGTTAAAACAAGCCTGGTTGTTTCCAGCCACCTTATGAGCCAAACACCTTCCTCCATAGGTCTAGGTTCACATTATTTATATAGCAGTCTCTTCTGATTCTGCTCAAAGACCAAGCACGCCCGCAGTCTGGAAAATTATCAAAAGGGGAGTTTGATTTTATGCTGCTTCTATAAGAAAAAGTCTCCCAGAAGAATGTCTCTGTTAAAACTACTCTATTTAATTCTTACAACCCTGAGGTATGTATCAAGATTTGGACCCTTAAATTGCTTGGCATATTTTATTACTGTATTATCTGCCTCCTTGGGGTAGACAGCTGCTCAGTGAGCTTCTGTTTATAGAGCTCTTGAAGGTCCACAGATGGAGAATGAAGAGAAGCAATCCATATTTTTACACTGTATATTCATGTACCCTCTTTTTTCTTAAGGCTTGGCCTCGAACACATGGATAACTAAGGTTTGATATTATTCCCTTGGGCATAGTGACAGAACATATTTACTGTTTATTGCTTCACAAAGTTGATTTCTATCAGTAGTGCACTACATTCCTATCCTAGCAGAATCCAACACATCCCAAAGAAAAGTGGGTGATAAAAAGAGAATTTTGTCTGTTGAGCTGCATCAGAATCAAGGCACAAGACACCAAAGCAGAGGAATCTCACTTCAACACCCTCACGAGGGGAACTGGAGAGGCAAACATCACTCTTCACTCTCAGGAACAGTGGCAGGACCCAAGGGAATGGCATGAAGCTGAGTCAGGGCAGGTCCAGATAACAAGGAAAGGATTTTACTCAGAGAGTGGTTGAGCACTGGAACAGACTCCCCAGGAAAGTGCTCACAGCACCAAGCCTGACCAAGCTGAACAAACATTTGGACAATGGTGTCAGCACGTGGTGTGACTCTGGGAGTGTCCTGTGCAGGGCCAGATAACATTGAGCAACATGGCGTACAAATTGCTGCATACTCCTGGAGCAGTGCTGTAATCACACACTTTACCTCTGCCACAGCAGAGTTTCAGGAAGAGTCAATACAGAGGAGCAAGACTGTTTTCCCTGCTTGTCAATCCTGAATACACTTAAGGTCATCTTTTATATAACAGTTCGTGGTCTTTGTTTTGACAAATCCTTCAATATGGACAAATGAGTCTACATTTATACCTACATCAGCCCACTACAGACAGTACAATTACAGGTGGAGAAGCCAACTGAAGAGTTTCCAATTATTCTGGGAAGTTCTGGCTACGCTTCCTTAGTCACAGTAGGATGAAGAGAAAGCACAATGTGCTGTCAGCATAATGAGCCCACAGAAATGGCCCCTGTTGCATTTAGTGACAGACAGACAAACACATATGCACAAACATTAGGAAGAAGTTTGTTTAACTATTTTCCTAGTTACCAGACACTGCAAATACCCCTAATTAACAATGCCCACAGACAAAAGAGGTAAGAAATCATTTTGTATTCCTGACTACTCACAGAGATATCTGGGATCAGAAATTTACTTTCCCTAGTGAAAGCTTTTAAAGTACATATGAAGGACATCTCTAATAACATAAGTGATTAAAGTAAGTTGAAACAGGGATTCAGATTTACTCTTTACCAAAATGCAATTCTTCCTGCTGCTTTATCAGATACCTAAGGTTATCAGCCATATTCTGCCCAGCTGGGAGAAAAGAGTTATTAACAAAGAAATTCTCACAAAATATTCATCAATAATACTTTGCAAGAAAAGTTCCTCAATTTTTAACAATTCTCACAGGAGTCAGGTTAAAATATGATCTGAGCACAAACGGACAAGCTGTTAACTGGTTGCTTCCTACAGAGACACTCAAATTTCTTTAACTGATATCAATACACAGTTTTCACAATTTTCGTAATGGAGGTACAGTGGAAAAACAAAGAAACCCTTGTTCGAGCAAGAGAGCGGACTAGATAGACATAGCTGATAACCCAGAATGGGTTTTCACTTTAGCTAAGGAGGCAACAACCCAATTACAATCCCCAAACAGTATTTTTCAAACTTGTGTCTCAGCTGAGGACACAATTTGCTGCACTTTTGAAATACTGTAGAAAAATGAGGACAGGTTTACTCTCGTGGTTTCACTAGGATATATATTTACCAAATAACTGCAGCATGCACTCCTTTATTTGATTCACCCAGAAAACTCCAGTTATTATGAGCCCATTTTAAAATCATGCCACAAGAGATATGGGCTCTTGTGTTCAGTGAATGTTTAAATGTAACATTGCCCAACCATCTTATTCAACTGCAAGCTTCAGAAAACTAAATGCTGACAAATAGTCTGGGGTCATGTCTATGAAATGCTCCATATGTGCTAGCTGAAAGAGTCTGATGCTAGCTTGCTCTCAAATGTTAACAGCTTTGCAAAAACAATGCCCTCTCTTCTGCAGCAGAAATTTTTCTTGTTCAATCCTCAATAAAAGTAGGTTTTGATTTAGCTCTGAGAAAAACCTCATCTATCATTTAGTTATGACAAAGTGGAAAGAAGCCTTTTTCTTTGTTCTAAGGCAATTACATTCAGCTAAGAGGCAGAAGTGCTGGCCTGAGCTGCGCTGGGGTCAGTGCACCTGCGAGCCCCTGCGCTGCCTGGTGCCACACCAAGGCTTCCGCAGGAAAGCGCCGCTCCGGGTGTGTAAGGCAAACATCCAAGGCAACAGTTCCACTTCTTTTCAGTCAAAGAGCAAGCAAGTGCCACCTTCCCAACAGGTCTATCCCTGCTCTGCCAGGTAACTCTTGGGTGGAGCTGCAGGTGCCTGGTGTGGCCGTGGAGCACTCCGGAGGGAGCCCAGGGCAGGGGGCACAGGCAGCCCCTGGTACAGCTGCAGCTGCTCCTCCCTGCCAGGCTTAGGGCAGAGCTTTCAGAAAGCCCTGACCAGGAGAGCCCCAATACACTGGGGCATCTCAGTCCTGACTAACCAACTCAAAAAGAAAAACAAGAAATTGCACGTCTAGGAAATGTTTTTCACATATCTGAGAATAGGTGATTTGTTTGTTGAAGATAAAAAACATTTCTTTGGTTGTGGGGTTTTTTAAGTTACAGTTCTGTAAGAGACATGCGATTTTAAAAGCAACAGCCTGCGTTAAATTTATCACAACTTTGCAATGGGAGTTAGAAACCTGAGGCTTGACTTAGAAACAGCTCATGGGAACAAATGCTTCAAAACATAGCTTCACATTAATGACTGTAATGTAAACATGGGGAAAACTATACTGAAATCTATTCATGTGTGGACTGGTCAACCTCTGGGACCTCCTCAACATGAAGAATATTTCTAGGGAAAAGAAAGAAAAAAACCCACGTAGGCATAGTGTCAAAGTATCCAACATTTTCCTTGGACATCTGATAATACCTAATCTTTTCCTTAAATAGAAAAGTTGAACCTATGCTATTATATGATCAGCTAAATTCACTAATTACAAAATTTTCTAGCCTCACTGCTATGGCAAAAATGGGAAAATAATATGAATTCTATCTAGTTTTCAGCCTTAAAAAGAAATACCTTTCCAACAGTCACATGTAACATTACAATAAATACATTACATTACAATATAATTACAATACATTACAATACAATACATTACAATACAATACATTACAATAAATATAGGTACTGTACAGATATGCCTGAGATATTGTGGAATCCTTCCAGTTACTGACTATCAATAAGAGTTTATAACAATGTATTTTTATATAGCTGTTTCCAGCCTGTAACATCTCCAGTTTTGATGAAGTTAAAAGCCAAGTTCCTCAAGCATCATGACTGATACCTTCATGGGCAGGCCCAAAACTATTTTAGGACTTTCCCCAGTAAATCCAAAAGCTTTAATTGTATTTTCTTTTTGATGCCCCCAAGAGCATGTGAATTATGGCAAGTAGATTCATTATCCAGTTTGGTGAGTTATCACCACAGACACTGTGATTTCAGGTGTTCCGGTCTTCATGTAATTGCTACTCTTCCTTTATTGACAAAGATTAATTGAGAAAAGCAGTGACACTAGGGTAGGCATTTATATAATCAAGGCCACTGTCAGCTATTCTTGGTGTCATAACTCAGACCACAGTTTCACAGGTATCACTGTGAATGCAAAAGAAATGTAATAGTGACATTGAAGAAGGTTAAGACAAAAGCAGCAGTACACTTGATTTCAAACACTATCACTTTAAAGGTAACTTAAGATATGGACTTTGTTAAATTATGCAAAATTGTTTCATGAGTAATAAAAATTCTGTAGTAAAGCAGTTCTAAGGAGTTTCCTCCTTGAATTTTTTTAAAAACTGAAAGCTTGTTTTCTTTTTTTTTTTTTGTCCTAAACTTTTGCTAAATGTAAACAATTTGGTGGTGACATGAGCTAAGGAACCTTGCTGTGAGATTTCACACCAGAACACAGCATAAAAAAACCCCAGTTGCAGCTATGATAACCCAATGTGAAATATGCTATTTGCATCGGTCTATAACCATAGTGAGATGCAATTGACACATTACTGATGTAACAGGACATGACTGATTCAATCACAAATCACCTATCACAACACGAAGCCACAAAGTGTTTTTAAATTTGCTTCTAAAAAGCATTCATGGGGAAAAATGCACAGATCTGGCCCTTGACATCTCATGGGTGATTTACAAAAAAAAGATAAAGAAAATAATAAGATTTCTGCTTTAAAATAGTCTGCTCTTTCAATTTCTGTTTCTAATTTCTTTTCTCTCCTTTTAGTTAGTGCAAACGATACATGATTAAAAGG
This sequence comes from Cisticola juncidis, assembly GCA_013400215.1. Taxonomy (NCBI): domain Eukaryota; kingdom Metazoa; phylum Chordata; class Aves; order Passeriformes; family Cisticolidae; genus Cisticola; species Cisticola juncidis. The sequence goes on from VXBR01006565.1 coordinate 1,929,203, forward strand.
CTCCTACTAAAGACAGCAGCAGAACTCCCATGCACTGGTTCCAGGTAAATCACTTGCAATCTGCATTACAGCAGACAGAACACCTGACTGCCATGTCTCAAGGTCTAGCATTATTTTGAGTTGAGTAAAATCTAGTACATAACCACTCTAGATTAGTACCTGACCAAGCACAACTGATTTGCTAAAACTTTCGAAATCCATTGTAGAGACAGTCCCAGGGTCAGTCTGGTCTGTCCTTTCATCTCTCTCCGCAGGGAATCAGCTGTGTGACACCACCAGTGACAGAGTGGTCACAGCCATTGTGTGTTTGTGACAGAAAGCCTGGTTTTAAAATATGACCAAAACAGAAAGAGGGCTACTGAAAATGTAATGATGAGATGTGCCAAATGGGATAAAACCCCATTTCAATGTCAAGTGAATATGAGATTTTACAAAATTATACTTTCTTTTTTTTTCCCCCTGGTTATCTCAGAGAAAGCAGGGGGAAAATCAGCATAGAAAATATTTCCTAATCTGCAAAACTTGAAGGGGAATTTATAGCTATAATGCTTCTGATGCAGAAACCAAGCCAGAGAGAAAAGCTGCTCAAACCAACACTGAGATCCCACCTCCACACAATGTCAGCCAAAGAATGGTCTTTCATGCCAAGCTCATATTTCCTAACAAGTAATCTATCCCATTCCCCACACTCATGGTAAATCTGGTCATTTTGTTAATCCAAATATTCCTAGAATTTTTTTTCAACAGTTTCATTGTCTGGAATTGAAAATTTTACTTCACAGCTTAGTCATGGTGGACACTGTTTACTTTTTAACTTGAAAATTATTTTGCTGAGAAAAAATAGTTGCACGATTTGTTCTTAAACATGAGAAAAAAAAGCAATGAAATTTTCATTTAGTCATTTTATGTTGGCTGTTTCAGCACTTCTTCAAAACGAAGAGAAAATCCTGTTTTTATAGAGATAGATTCATTGAAAAAATCCAAAGTGGTAAATTCAGAAAAGTCATTCAGACAGATTTGCTTTGATGTAGACAACATTTAACCTTTAAAAGACTACAGTAGCTCTTGAAAGATTAGGGAAGGTTCAGTAACACAGGCACATTTGCCGAAAATTCTACAACTTTGATTTTCCCTGTAGACACTTTTGCTAAGATTCCCTAATGGACAGTACATTCTTCCCTTTTGTTCACATTAGGAGCAGGTAGTAAATATTGAAAAATGATTTATAAATACCACATTTATTTCCAGGGATCCATTCTTCAGTTTAATGATGAACTACAGTAAAAGCTATCTGCAAATCAGCATTCATGAAAAGAGAATGGTTAGTATGAAATTTGCACTTGTGCAAATACTTGCTTTCATATTCAGGTGCTGCCTAGGGTAAAGCCTATCGTCAATATGTTTGTGAACAAGAAATTATTCAAAAAATATTTGTCCTCATTGTCTTTGAGGAAGAGAAAGGAAGCCAGTCTCTTTTAACATATGACAGCTGTGAACCTTCTAAACAGAGGAATTTATTTTTCTAAAAAACATGGACCTGAAATGAATGCTTGTACTTTCCTCCCTTCAGCCCAAGACTGTGTCTCTTCTGCATCTGTTACAGCCCTTTTCCATAATGATGTAGAGAAGAAGGTCTTTCTCTGCAGCACTGATTTGGTTTCAGATCCATTAAATACAGGCAGAATAAGCATTTAGAATATTTAAGAAACTTCAAATTAAGTTCCCAGAAAAGAGATTGCAATCTTCTGCTAAATCACCTGTGCCATCTGTCCAAAATTTCCTCCAGAAATTACTGTGAAAACATACAGCCTAGAACATAACAGATCCCTCGATTTCCATGTAGATGTGTTCTTAATGTTCAGTGTAATTATCTTCTCAACAAGATTTGGTAATAATCACAGACTTTTCCTTAGGTAATTTAAGGATTTCATAAATGGTGAAGACATTTCAGCATCTTGGTCTATATACAGATGAGAGCCATGATCATAGAAAACTTACAAAAATGTCTCTTCAGGGAAAAAGAGAAGAGTTTGCTACATTTACTAAATAATTTAGCAACTGCATTCCCTCATTTTTCCAGGGAAAGGAAAAGGTACATTTTGGCAGAGATGCTCAGTGTTAATTTGACTCAGTTGTGCTCTGCCTAACAGACTCCTGGGTGTCAGGATGAACAGCTGGGACCTCCCTTGGCTTCTCACCCAGGGTCATCCCCAGGACTCACATCCTGACTGCCTGCACCCAGCACCTCCCTCAGCAGCAGTGTCACGACACGGATTACAACTATGACAACCAGTCAGGCTTCGGGAGCTGTGGCTTCTATCAAGGGCATCCACTGTGACCTAGACACATTAATGCAACTGCACTTACATAGCACAGGCTTTCTTGAAAGAAAGATCAACAGCCTCTCAGCAGAGACAGCAGCGTTCCAAAATATTGGCAAAATATTGCCGCTGATGAGTAACATTTGCTGAACTCATCTGCCTGGAAATTGCCCATGAACAGTTAACAAGATTCTCCAAAGTGCTCATTATCTGGAGGATTATTCTTGTTGTGCAGTTAGCTCATAAAAGGTTTGCTGCAAATACAGTCCTCATCAAGACAGTTCCTTACAGGAGTTACCCAGTGCAGCTTTCTGTGCTCCGACCGGCTGGTTTCTCCGGCGGGCACAGCATGAGCTGTGAATTGTGCAATGAAATGCACAACTCCGTGGCACAGGACGGAAACACCGTGCTAAACATTTGCTTTTTGCAATCGTCTCTCCTCAATGCTTGAGCATTTTATTACTTACAGTATGACTACCAGGTTAGAAAAGGGGGCAGACTGAATTAAAACAATTTTAAAAACAAGGGTCCAAGTGCTTAAACATTGTTACTGCCTTGCTAGAATGCTTTCTTTCACTCCAAAGAAGAAAGGAAAGGGGGTGACACCTTCCTTTGCCTGTGTAATTGACCCCAGATGTGATATAGTCTATTCCAACAGACAAAATCCAAAGCAGGTAAAAGCTTTCCACTCTCTCTGTGACATCCCATATCCTCCTGGTTAGAAGGTCTTCAAAATTCAACACAAAATTTAAGAAAATCACGGCATAACAAAAAAAAAGTCATCCTTAGAGTGATGATACACTGAATCCATTATTAGGACTAAAATTAGGACTATAAATGAATTTGCTACACACTTAAATATTGAGGGCAACTTCAACACAAGATTTTTAAATAACTGTAGTTTGAATACATTAATTTTACACTCTGATTTCATTCCTTATAATTCATATCCTTGATATACAAGTCCCACAAGGCTGTAAATTTGTTTCAGGTTCACAAACACATGACAACAAAAAGGTTTCCTGTCACGGACTTTGATACTGTGAATAATTTTGCAAAATTCCTAGAATCATTCCTGTGTTGCAGCTGAGCCAGAGTTAGGTGCTTGTTTAGGATCTTGATTAATTAGCATCATCTTTAATAAGTGAATTTGGCAATCTCTGAAATTCTTGACTGCTAAAACATCACAAAGTAAGCATTTCACTGCTTAGTTCATATTTCCCTGCCTAATTAAGCTATGTATTTTCATGCTCATGCAAGCTACACATTATTGAAATTACTGGACAAGACCAATGTTACCAGAAATAATCTGTAGGAGTATTTGCCTTGTGGCCAAAAAATACACAACATAGCTACATATCCAGCCCCTCTGTGATACTACAAAGAGGCAGCGAGATCAGTCCTGAAGGAAAAACAATCTCACCTAAATTACAGACCAAGACTTCTCAGCTAATTTGGTATTGCATTTGCACTATTCACCAATTTTGCTTATGCTTTTTTCTTTCAAATCTCTTCCTCCTGTATAGCACAAAGGTCAAGTAAAGAAGGAATATAAACTGTAATTTTAACATATTCACCTCACAAAATCTGGACTAGGAAGGAGCTCTCATTTTGGTATTCCACTCAATCTTCCTAAAAAATAAGTAAATATAAAATTTCATTCATCAGGAAAGCTACAGCCTGCTCGCTCTTAACCACTTCACTTGCACCTTGCTCAAAAATTCTACAGGGTTGGTGTAAAACACTCCAAACCAAAGCACACCATCACAACTAGATTTGTTTTTAAAAGGCAAGGTAAACAAAACCTCACCACCAAATACACAACAGAAAAAGATAAATTTGTTTCAAGAAACAGCAGTCCAAGGGCCAATATAAGAAGCATTCATCCCACACAACTACATATAGATTTCATAACTGAGAGAACAGTTCAGAATCTTTCTTCAAAATGGAATAGGGCTTTTATTGCTTCTAATCCTTTCAAAGTGCACAAGATTGGATATCTCAGCCATGACACTGCTGGACTGAAAAGCTATTTTATGTAATTTTGCAGTTTGTAAGAGGCATTGGTTACAATTTCCCTCAGGTATCTGCACAGTGCTCATGGTAACTAATGCACCTGCCCTTATGAAAGAAAAGATGTAGAACATCATACACTTTTAGATAGTGCAATATATAGTTCCCTAAAATAATACATCATATGCAGAATATTACAATTATTTGTGAGATCTCAATGCTGGAGTCCATTAAACACAGTGACCTATGTACCTCTCGCTCTACAGCTCCAACCCATGACTGCTGTATCCTTTCTTTATTAATGCAGTTTCCTAGACTCTACACTCTAGTCTCTTCATTACGTTATGGCTTTTTGCACTTGGTGGTTTTGCTCACTGGCATTTCCAGAGAGAGCATTAGCAGAGCTTCACAGTGAAGCCAGAAACAAAACCAACCTACCATATCAGAGATGGGTTTTGCCTTTCTCAGAGCTGTATCACAGCAGGCTGTTAAAGCAGGATACATCCCCTCTCTGGACATCACAGTAGCACCTGTGTATTTATTTATCACAACTACATTTATTTACAAGGATGTACATGAGTCTGCCCTGCCAAGATCATTGTGTTCTGCAGCCCTGTGGAGCAATTACAGTTCTCACTTAAATGCACTGCTCCTAAACATTTGCTGGCACTGCTTGGTGGGAAAAGAATCCAAACCCTGAGTCCTGTGACAAGTAATGAAGGAGATCACAGCCCACCTCTACCTCATTAAATTGCCCCAGTTATAGGGCAAAACCAATTGAGAGTGATGAAGCTCTGAAACAGGCAAAAAATTCACATTTCTCTATTTTGTGAAAGGAAAGAGCAGCATGCAAGTTCCTGTCATTAAATAATTAAAAGTGCATGTGATAAGGACAGTACTAGCTGTAAGAATTTATAAGGAGATTACAGTCTGTACAGATTTAGCAAATGTTCAGGTTGTTTCTCTGTTGTTCCTAAACCTCAGTGTGAAATCATGACACAGGCTGTACCTAACAGTCCTTTCATTCCAATGGCCTGCCTAGAGGGTGGTCTGCCTGCAATGTGTCAGTGGTGTGAAATCAGAGAAGACGTTTCTAAGACAAGGCTTCTATCATTTTATCTGAATACACATTTTGTTCTATCCAAAGTAAATGTTAAATTTTTCCAAGACTCTTGCAAAAAGCTCCCCAGTTGCATGCTTCTACTATCCTTTACCTCTGAAGTAACACAACAGTAAAACTCAGGCAGGTGGGGCCTACAGGCACTCCCCAGCTACTGATGTGCTTTGGAGGAGTCAGCACTGAGTTGGCAGGCTTGAGGCAGCTGTCTCATTTCCACAAAATGATGATAAACAGAACTGGTTCCCAGCAAAATTGCCAAGAGCAATGGAAGGTTCAGGGCTGGCACATCTCCTTGATCCAGGGAAGTCTCAAAACTACCTGATGCTGGAGGCAAGACTGGAACAGCCCAGGATAGGGCTGCCAGTGCCAGAACCCTGCCCAGGCAGGAAACTGCACACCAGGCAGTGAAGTATCACCAGTTCTAAGCCGCCATCGTGATTTATCTTACACGCTCCACAAATTATGTTTGCTCATGGAAAGATTGGTTTGGGGGGAGAGGAGAAGGAAGCCAACAAGAATAACTTGTGTTAATTTATTTTTAGACTTTTATGGAGTCTACTCGAGTGCTGATCTTTATATGGGTAAGACAGCATACATATATCTCTCTCTCTTCTGTACCTTTCCCAATCAGTTCCATTCGGTCTGATTTCCACCAGAGCATGTTCTTGTTAGGAGGACACATATTAACATTTAGACCAAATGAGATTTTTAAGTGCTTGTGTGCATAGCTGCCACAGATGCTGTCAATCCTAGGACAAAGTACACTACTTTTCATTCTTTAAATAATTTTAAAATGTTCCGCAGCACATTTTGAAAGATTGGCCAGAAGAAATGCTAAGAAGCAAAGAAAATGCTACACACCACAAAATTATATTCATATACTTTCAAAATTATCTAAATGTTCAACATGCTATGCCTGCTTATCTTCTTTTATATAAAACCATCTGTGAGAAATTACCACTCATAAAGGCGTTACTTCAGTTACACTGCCCTATTCCAGTACACTATATTGCATTTTGGTACCTCATGAGAAAAAAAGGAATATCTGAGGAATGCATTACGACACTTAGCTTGTTAATGGCCAACCATATATAAGCTCATTTTTCATGCCCTAGGTTTTTATGGTCTTGCAATGGAAAATTTTTCTTCATATTTTTCAGAAATAACAGAAAATTCCACGAAATGGAAGCCGCTGCTAGTAAAAGAAGAAAAGCTGAGTATCATCAGGGTTAATAGCTCCTATCTGAGATCCATGAATGATTACAGAGTTGCTTTCCTATATCGAACTTTCAAGTTTCATTAGTAATATGCTGCCTCTCCAGGACACAGGTGCACTCACACTACAAAGGCTATTGGTTCATCACATGGAATAGAAGAGCTAGAGGAACAATGGCTTCAAAGGTCTCATGTTTATATATTTTGACAGTAGTTTGTTGGGCAAGCGCTCTCTGGTACTTAAGTATAACTCGTCCTACTTCTTCCTACACGGGCCACAGACAGGTCAGCAGCATATCCATAGCCAGAAAAAATGTTTCCTTTGGCAACATAAGAACTCGACCTATAAATCCACATTCCTTTGACTTCCTTATCAATGAACCCAACAAATGTGAGAAGAGTGCCCCGTTCTTGGTCATTCTTATCAGTACGACTCACAAAGAGTTTGATGCAAGGCAAGCCATTCGAGAAACGTGGGGAGATGAAAACAACTTTAAAGGAATTAAAATCGCCACACTATTTCTTCTTGGAAAAAATGCAGATCCCGTGTTAAATCAAATGGTGGAGCAAGAAAGCCAAATTTTTCATGACATTATTGTGGAAGATTTTATTGACTCTTACCATAACCTCACTCTGAAAACATTGATGGGGATGAGGTGGGTAGCAACATTTTGTTCAAAAGCAAAGTACGTTATGAAGACAGACAGTGACATTTTTGTAAATATGGACAATCTTATTTATAAGCTGCTCAAACCTAACACCAAGCCAAGGAGAAGGTACTTCACAGGTTATGTTATAAACGGAGGACCAATCAGAGATGTCCGCAGTAAGTGGTACATGCCCAGAGATTTGTATCCCGACAGCAATTACCCACCCTTCTGTTCAGGCACTGGCTACATTTTTTCAGCTGATGTAGCAGAACTGATTTACAAAACCTCCCTTCATACCAGACTTCTTCATCTTGAAGATGTGTACGTTGGACTCTGCCTTCGGAAGCTGGGCATTCACCCCTTCCAAAACAGTGGCTTCAATCACTGGAAAATGGCCTACAGCTTGTGCAGGTACCGCAGGGTGATCACGGTGCACCAGATAACACCAGAAGAAATGCACAGAATTTGGAATGACATGTCCAGCAAGAAACATCTTAGATGTTAGGATTTTTACAGCTGTAAATACCTTTTTTTAGATTTCGGTTGAGTTTGGTTATTTTTTGACAAAGTGATCTGCTTATTTACAGGTTAAACTGTGGAATATTAACTGTGAGAGGATTTTTAATGACTGATTTTTCATTCTCGCTTTGACTACTGGTTTACAAACTTCAGGCTCTTTTTCATAAGGACATTATGCCAACTGAAAGGATATAGAGTCAAATCTCAGATTTTGTATATTGTCATCTATTGCACATATCCATTCTTGCATCTGTGTGTAAAAGGACAGTAATAAATTATTATGAGCTGCTAAACAATTCACACCCCAGCCTCTGAGATTGGACCAGGATCTAATAAATGAAGAATTACAAACACACTTTTATTCTTATTTTGACACCCTACAGCCATCTCTATTTAGGGCCTTGTTAATAAATTAAGCAGCATACATTTGCACTGAACTTATATACCTACTTTGACATGTGTATTTTATAGTATGTGTGCAATTCCCAAATAGCTTACTAACGGTGTAATAGCAGAATTTAGACAGGTAAGAACATCAAAGTTTCATTGGCCTTAGAAACAAACACACTGAAATATACTTTCATCCACCAAATGGTATTTCTTTAACTTATTTCAGAATAACCCATTTCTTTACACTTCCTAAAATAGCCCATAAAATATGTAACACAATTTAAAAATTAAGTAGAATTTGTAGGTGAAATAAGAGGGGAGATGTATGAAAAAAAGCTTTAAAATATATGAGAAAAGCATGAATATCTTAACTTTCAATTTCCAAGCAAGGCAATGTCTCTCATTAGTATCAATGGATTCTCCATTCAACATCTTGAATAGCAATATGTAATTATACTGAATGTGAAAAGTGTCAATAAGCAGCACATTTCTTCAACATCGGTCAGTGCACTATTTACCTAAAAACAAGTAACACAAAAGCAGCTTTTTAAGGGGAAGCTTTACTTTTTGCTGCTGTACATATAGGAACAAGAGTCTAACTGATTTTTATTGGTGTAGAGAAGAGGAATTTGGTCCAATAAAAGAATGCAATCAATTTTCTGTTGATTGGATAACAGGGTATATAATTATGTACAAATTTCACAGCAAAACAGAGGGCTTTTAAAGAAAAACCTATTAAAACAACCCAAATCCTAGTCTTTTTAAAAACCTTTTAAAATTCTCAGTTTACACATCATAGTCAATATGCACTGAGGTCCCACTCAAATGATCTCCTGGACATGCAACAGAAATCAAGTACAAAAGATTTATTCAGGTTTCATAACATGCTTATATGTATTTTGAATATGAATGTTTATGAAATGTCATGAAAACTCTTTGATAAATTCAGGCCAACTCTATTCAGTATCACCTGATAACAAAGAGGTGAAATATGACATTGCTCAGCAAATAACTTGGAATGAAGATCTCACACACAAGTTACAGAAAATCAAACTCACCAGATCTATTATCAGCTGCAAATTACTCACACCGTCCTCAGCACACACAAAGTCTCATTCATTGCAGCTGGCATTATGTGTAACATATGCAAAACTGTTTACTCTGTATGTTAATCAGAATGTCTGTAAAGTTGTCAGAAATTACCTGAAGAAAAATTTAAAGGGAAACTTTGGCCTGATTTTGCCATAGAGGTACACAGCACTTCACAGCAGAGGAATGAAGATGCTATCCTAAAAGGTTTGCAGTTCCATGGCAAATTGTTAGTCTTGTTCACAGATGCAGCACTATCATTTCAAGAGAAACTACTTGTAAATAAGGTAAAGTGTTCCTGGCTTTTAAGTCACTAGCAGGAGCCATCTCATGCAAATCTGTGTCAGATCTAAAGATGAAGCTACACAACAGGCAGCCTAGGGGCTACTGTTAACAGGAGCTTGTGTGCCCTTCATAAATAAAAATAACCCAAACCAAAACCCCAGTCATTTTTATAAAAATACTAAATCTCTTGCAGCATAATTAAGAGTTATCCTTCCCTTGTTGATCTAGTCCTTGTTAAAGCTGCTCTGCCCTATCAAATCCAGAACTTCCAAGGTACAACTAATTGCATAAGTGAATATGTAACACTCTGATTAGGTGAAGTTCGGATTTCCTTACTCAAGTCCCATAATATTCTTGTTTATGAATGGAAATGAGGGTGGGATTCATCCCCAGCCCTTGGGTAAATCAGACAGCACAGATGCCATCCTGCCCAGAACATATTTTGTAATAATTTGAACCCGCAGGCTGCAATCACTTTTGCTATCCCTCTGCACTGTGCAGTAATTTTGGGGTTCTGAACCACAAATGGATTTGGTTGCCTTATTTCTGCTGATGCTTCTGTGGCCTTGGGTTAGTAACCAGGAGGACAGCAGGGCTCCCAATCCAGATACCTCAGGGCTCAAGTAGCATGGTAGCCTTGAACTTCTCCTAGTACAAGTAGACTGCATTAACAATTGCAAGGTACATCTTGAAAATAGTATCTGAAAAAGTGTATTTCTTGTCATTTATAAATAGACCTTCAACAGAAATGTAAATGTTCATCTTGAAACTGATGTACATATTTCTAAGGCATTTCTTCTGTATTCAGCTGTATATATGTGTCAGTCTGCTTGCTATGTAGCATTCTGTTATGCATGGAGCTGAGTGAGGCATTATATTTGTCCAGTGTTTCAAGAGCCTTAAGCATGTGTGCCCTAACTTTTGAATGTACAAGATAATTTTTCTTTTGCTGTCAAGTAAATTTAAAACAACACAACAAAAATCCTAATTTTCTATTTCTAATAATTTTCTGGTAATATATTTCATTAGCTTGTTACACTTAGATTTCTTGTTTTCACTTTGCTCAGAAATTTCATTATTGGAACCTGCATATGGAAAGGTAGCAATACATCTACTCACAGAGACAGTTTTCCCTTCCACTTAGTAATATTTGTGCCATGTGGGACACTGTTAAGAAACAAATGTTTCCAATAGACTTCCTTTGATCAAAAAATATTTACATTACCTAAAGGTCATTTTGTTTCATTGGGCATGGGACAAATGATGACTTGGTTAAACATGTTGGCTTCTAGTCACTTCAAAAGTGTGACTGTAATCATATTCTGACTCCAAAATGCATACAAAAAAAGCACATTGAGCAAAGCAGCTGTGGGGGGGGGGGAGAGGGCAGGGAGTGCCTCTCTTTAGGAGGAATTTTTTCACAAAAGCATTTTTTTTTATTCTGCTGAAACCATGAGAATATTTAAACAGACGCCTCAAGGTTCATTTTCCACATTTCCTAATAATAATGTTAAGTATCAATTTTGATCCTTTGAGTTTTTTGTCATTTTTAATGTAGATGGCAATGGCAATTTGTAAATGAAGAGTGTAATTAACTAGAGAAGCTTGTCAACAGTAACCGAATTCTAGGTGTATCATTATATATGACTGGCTGTACTTATGTATTTATTTGTCCAAATTGTATATATTGTTTTATCTATAGTGTCTGTAGGAGTGCATTCTTTTAGATTAATGTATTATTTACAGTTTTGTGGGATTGCCAGCAAAGCTGCTAATCAAGATACTATTTTTTTGTATCAATGTCAAATAATAAAAAAAAAAGAGTGAAAAATGGAAGGTGTCCTGTAAGTTTTCTTCTTCATTTCTTTCTAGAAATGTAAATTCTATTACCTGAAAACACAGTGTCAGTGAATCGGCTCATTTGCATGAGGAAGAATATTGTGCTGTAAAAGCAGCTATTAAAAAGTAACTGAAAAAATCAAACAAAACAAAACACTGCTTTTATTCCTTATTTTTGCAGCAACTTAATCAAGCTGATGTCCACCAGGTCAGATGTGCTACTTCATCTGAAGCTTCTGAACTTCAATGCAGCCCTGGCAGTATCTGCCAAGGGAGCAGATGGGTTCATCCTCTGCTCTGCTCTATTCAGCTGCTTTGGCATCCCCAGGCAGTGAGGCCCAGGTTTGCTCATTCTAAGGTGGCAAAGCCTTTTGACACCCTCAGCATGGCTCTTCTACTACTTGCATGGTGTCTTAACATGTGGGCTTGCAGCCATCATAAGCCACACACAGGGAAAAGAGCAATGTCCCAGAACTCACATCTCATAAAACCACAACAAAGTTGTTTGAAGCTGCTGTGTGACCACCCAGGTCACCCATACAGAGGCAGGGGTTTTCCCTGGTCCCTCATAGACACACAGGGACCATGACAGAGCCTTCTGCTTTCCCCCTACCCTGCAAAGCATCAGAAAATAGATGAAGAATCACAGCCTGAGTACACTCAGATTACCCAGTAAGTCTCATGTAGTAGCCTTTGTCTCCAAACACAAATATCTTAAGATACTGTTCTGTCTCTCAGGGAGGTCTGGGCAACTCTAGGGTTCTGATATCAAAATAAAAGGAAAAAAAACCAAACTAACACAAAAGTTGGAAGAAGTCCCTTGTTGTGTAAGAACATCAGAAAAAAATCCTCTCTCCCCATTTTCCCCTTTGCAGTTGCCTACACAGAACTAAGTATCTAACCTCTTTTCCACTGGTTTTAGAGCTCAAGATTCAATACACATTCATGAAATGGAGGGGAAAATAACCCATCCCTGAGAAGAAAGGGATCTTTGGCAAACCAAAGTGTATTTCCTTGGCTCTCCTGTTCCAGAAGTAGTTGAAGCCTGCAAAAGAATCCTCAGGCATCCCAGGAGTGTCTGCAGCAACACAGCAACCTTACAAATGAGATGCTTTAAGCCAACCAAGAGTTTCACATACAGTAAAAGCCCTCCAATCGTTTCTATCTCTCTTGTTTTCAGCAAAGCAGCCTGAGTCTAATTGCAACACTTACATGGTGTTTAATTAATAGACAGCTTGGAGATATGCAGATATTAGCACTTTTAGGGTAGATTTCATGTAGCTTCATTATCTCAATTACCAGCATTGTATTTTCTCATTTACTTAATTGATTCTCATAGATTTTCCAGAGAAATTTGCACTGCCCTAAGTGAAAATAGTATGTAGAAAATCTTAAAAGTGCTGACACTGGCCTATTACAGCAGAGATGCATCAAGAAAAGGAGATCCATATGACATGGAACATTGTACTGAATAGCATCTGCTTCATTTTCTCTTGTTAAAAATACAAGTTTATGAAGTGGAAGAAGAGGAGTCATCTGGGGAGAAAAAAAAAAGAAAGCATGTACCTTATTTATTCACCCACACCCGCAATTAAGTTGTGTCAAGTATCTCCTCTGATGACTTGCCAAACATAAGAAAAAAATCCATTTTTCTGCTAGGTCTGCATATTAGCTGCATCCACATTATGTCTCTGCTTCACCTGACAGAGCCAAGAGCTAGAGGTATTTATTTGTCATGCAAGATTCATCCTTGAGCACTTACTCTGCAAAGGCAGCATTATATAACAAGCTGGACAGAATTAAGTGCAGTGGTTTTGTAATGCAGACAACTTTTATTTGGGGGAAGCAAACACCCCAAACCTGAGGTGCATTGGCTAACACCTACCATATCTGCATCTATCAAGTATCCCTTTTTTAATGATTCCTTTCTCTGGCCTGTTTTCTAACATGACACCTTTCTTCAAAGAGAAATGGGACCTCCAGGTACCTCAGGATAGCAGTAAAAGCAAGGGGGAAGCAGCATCATTACAAGCTTCTTGACTTACAAATGTCACTTAGCCTTGCTCTGTTCTTCTGTACTTCTAATCTGCTTCAATCTAGGACATTTCCTTGTTATTTCCATCACTCTTTCCATTTTCCTTATGTGCTTTTGTATAGCTCAGCACTCTCCTATCTAAAAGTATCTATTCAAACCAGCCAAAAAAAAAGAACATAGTGTTTTTATGAAGAGAGGGCCCTTACCTCTAGGACAGGATTACAGTCCTACACTAACACCTGGCAAACTGATTTCAGCAAGTTTCAGGGGACAAGTAGCACCTGAATTTGTTCCTTCAAAAATCTTTTCTTTGATATCATCTAGTTCAGGTATATGGTAAAAAAAATCTATCATCTTTCATCTTACCTCTGCCTGCAGAGATCACTATCACAAGTGTAATGCTGTTTGGCTTTTTTTCTTTATTCCTTTTACTTTTGTCCTCACAACCTTGGAGGAATCCAAACCAGCATTTTTTATGTTTCACTTTAACTCTCACTTAATCAAGTATACTTTATTCCACAATTCCAATGTTTTAACCTTTTTATCTGGTTCTGCTCTGTGTTGCCTCTGCTCTCCTCATATCTTCTAATAGTTGGACATCTGGTGCTGAATCTGTAACAAGAGCATTTGCATGAAGGCTGAACACAGCAGTACTTTTCTCTGTCGCTGTCTTGGAAGTATCAAAAACTGCATTACTGGATTCATTTCACCAGACAGGACAGCTTATCTTATCATTATCACATTTAAAGCACAAAGTTCACTTCTGCTAGCATCTGGAACAGCCACTAAGTCTCCAAGGCTGCAGCAGCTATGGACAGGGCAGGTGTGTGAAGGAACCTTCCCAGTGTCCCCACTCCCGAGGCTCTGGCAGGGGAACTCCCAAGGCCACACTGGCACACCTGGGACCAGGATAACACAAACAGCTGGACCTGCTGCCTCTGAGGAGCCTTCCCAACAAGGAACCCCAGGCTTGATCCCCTCCCAGCCCCAGCTCCTGCTGTGTCCCTGTGCCCACTCCCCCAGGCCCCGCCACCCTCCTGCCTTTGCCATGCGGAGCTGGCAGCTCCTGGCCTCTCGCCTCCCACCAGAGCTCAATCTGCAGCTTCAACCCCAGCTACCCCTGCCAGGGATTCCTCAAGAGCTGTCTGCACACCCACACTCTTTAAAAGTGTGCAGGTAATGGATTTTACAGGGAACACCATTTCCCCTCCCAAAGGCCACAAAAAGATCCCCATCATTCAGGGCAAACTTCACAAGGCACTCTCAGGCTTTGTATTGTGTTTACTGTCACTTTGGCAGGATGGGAGATGAAATGAAGAATTGCTGCCTCTGGAGAGGGGTATCCTGTAAGGATGAGGCTGACTCTGCTTCCCAAGCACTGGACTGTTCTAAGCATAGCTGTATTTTGAATTTGTAACCCAGCTGATGCCAAGGTTGATAATAGGCTGCTTTAATTGGTCATTAAAAGGCACTATTATTTACCGCCTTGTTTCTTGGATTCAGCATTTCCACACATGGGGATAAAACTAATGGGCTAGAATAAAGAATATATACAGCATGCAATTAAAATTACATTGTTTAATATGGGAATATGCATGCACACAGTGCAGGTGCTATCACAGAAGTACAGGTTATGGAAGTACACTCTTTAAATGGTATTATACTGCAATTTAGCTGTCACTTCAAACAGATGGGTGAGTTGTGCAACATTTTTAAACTGATTTAATTACTTGCAAAGGTATTGGCTTGTGTTAATTGGTGCAATAAATTACACAATGGTTCACAGATTCCATTAAAAAGGACTTTGAAAACGTATCTATAGGAAAATAAACTGAGCCTTGCACGTCAGTATTTGACAAAATAGTTATTGGCTGTTTGTTTTATCAATTCATAAACAAGATAAAAAAAGCCCACCATTGACACAAGATAATGTGCCTAACATGACAGACATTGATGTATAATTGTATCTCAAAGACAGGTGACTGTTGCAGACAATATATCCAGCCATATGCCTAGGAGAATGATCAGACTAAGTAAATGTAAATGGTTTCCCTTACTTTCCCCAAAAACCCTCACTGGTTGTGTGCAATTTCCCTAGTGTGAGATGATTACTGTTGTCCTTTAGGACAAAGCCATTTACTGAAATGTGACACATGGGGAAAAAGGTTCACAAGCACATGTAATAGCTTTTGAAATATCTAGGCCTCTACTCTAGTCAATTTAAGGTTTAAATTGTTTCTTTTCTTGAACTCCGGGAATACCCAAAATCCCTTAAAGTCAACAAGTTGAAGAATGCCTAGCCTGTTCAGTGCCACAGAAAAGTACACCCCATCAGACAGCCAAACAAAATCTGTAGGGCAGTAATGGTCAGCAAACTCTGTAGCAGCAATATTAGGAAAGCTTTCTAGCATAAACAGGCAAAAATCTTGCAAGATCTTTGGTTACACTTTGGCACAAAGCTTACACTGGGGAAGAGCACATTTTAACTTGGAGAAAAGATCACGGTGGCCTGAAATGTTACATTTTAGGATTTCTATGAACTAACTAAGAATAAGGAAAGTGAGCCTTTAGCAGACGAATTTACCTCATTTGTGACAAATCATTATTTCCTGAACATTTAAAATGAAATGCTTTTAATTTTTTTTTCATGGTTTTGAAATGGCTGTGCATGAAATGTCATTGAAAACAAGCTTGCACTTTTATCTTCTGCTCAACACCAGAGATATATCACTTCAAAGGAGTACATTACATTTTATTTGAATGCTGGGACAGACATATCAGTAAGTAAACTAAAAATCATATGAACTGTCAATGTTAATACTACCACCTGGCCATGTTTCCCCTTTCCAGCAATAATTTCATTATTTTCTTTTCTACACCTTTCATTTCAATAGCACCTAACAATTTACTAATTTTTTTTAATGCATCACAATTTCTGTGAAGCTGCATTTTGTTTGAATGAAAATAAATACTTAATGTAATGCAAAACCAGAAAAAAATGCATCTGGAAAATTGTACTTGCATGCACATGACTGGCTGGCAACATGGACATGAAATACAGAAATAAAATGAGAAACATTTGCTTGTTCCTCAGCAAGTACTGTGAGGATGGGTGACAGCTCATGAGGAGAGATTAGGGCAAACAGCACTGCCCTTTCCCAGGTATTATTTTTACTAAGTTGTGCAGTTGCTGGAGAGCAAGAAAACCTGATCTAATCAAAGACTGAGTGTTGCACTAGATGACCTTTCAAAGGTGCCTTGCAACCCAAACCATTCTATGGCAGGAAGCAAAGAGAACATCACATCATCAACACCACCACAGGTGAAGAACCTCTGGACAGAAGAGGGAACAAAGGGGCCTTACAAGGACTTGACAAAAAACTTGGGGACTGCAGAAATTTTAGTGGAACTGATACACTGCAGATGACAAAAATACTAATTTCTTTGAAGCCTATGTCAGGCAACAAAGCTTTAGAAAAATAAATATGTTCTGAAATTTCATGTACACCACTGCTTCTAATTTGCATGTTTATTCTCAGCTTGCTGTAATGCCAGGATGTGTATTTGCTTTAAGCAATAATTCAAAATGGGTGAGACATCATCATCTGTGGGATTTTCAGCTGCCTGGCACACATCAGACAATGGCAACTTATCTTAACAGTTCTGAAAGTACATATTTGTGAAATTGCAGTTTTAATCATATCAGGACCCACACCATGATGAAAAGCAGTATTTTCAAGTGGAGTAGGAGACATTCTGTCTTTTTCCCACAACTCTAACATCTTTTCCAATAAATTCAGATCACTGCATTTAGGCCAAAATTACATGTTTGATATACCAAATTTAAATTATAACACAGACCTAACTGAAACATAAACCATCTTACACTTCCTCAAGATAATATGTCACCAATAGATAAAATTACTAAAGCTTACATCATTTTTTTCTCTTGAAAAGTTTCTTCCATTTTTCTTGAAAGTTTTTTCTTGAAAAAACATCCACAAAAGAAAGAAGTAATAGAAATGTAAAAGGTACACATCAATAGCTTAGCCTCAACTGCCTGATTGTTACAATGGAATGGATATAGGTACCATTTTGTACCTTGTGAAGGGCGTTTATATCCTTGCTCCTAGATTTACCAACATCTCAACATTAAATACAAATAATCTTAGTGTTAGTTTCCCAGAAATTCAGACAGTAATATGAGTTAGTTCTACAAGAACAAACCAGGTCTGAAATTCTCTCTAGAAGGCAATAAATTTGCATTTAAAAATATTTTCAGAGTTCAGAGATTTCTTTTGTGACTAAGACAAGGATTGTGATCGTTGTTAGACAAGCAGCAGAAGCCCTAATTTTCACAGTTTGTTACCTATTTATATTAGCTATTGTTAGCATGCAAGCATACTTGTCTGCAACAGAGGCTTTTGAAAGGATGTCATTGAGATCTGAGCATGTACAGGATTGAAATGGTTTTTTTATTTTTTCAAATGCCTTTAAAAGTAGTAACAAATTGTAAATTCCAGAGATTTATTTTCTCAAGCACTAGTAATGCTCCATTAGCTTAATTTGTGTTGGCAGACAAACGGAAATCAGGTCTAGTAAGAAAAACACAAGTTCAGAGGTGACGATAAAAGAAAAACACAGCACAGACAAACAAAAAGGTCAATATTGTAAGAGAGAACCAAGGGGGTAACAGCTACAAGAATGGGTTTAGATTTTTCAACCACATAACTCTTCAGATACCAAAGCCCTGCTAGATTTTTTTCACAGTTACAGTGGTAGATTTTAAACCCACAAATGACTGCTGGAATAAGTCAGACCTGGAGAGTTTGTTGTACAGAACATTCAGGAATTGCTCAACAGTTAATGCAGCTGCACCAGAGCTGACTATCAAGAACTAAATTGTAAAGCTGTGAGCAAGCTCTGGAATGGTTTTCTAGAAGGGGCAGTTTCCAAGCAACAGTGTCTGTAAGTTCTGAAAAGAGTCTGCACACACACCTCTGCATGAACCCCAACACAGCATCTGTGGGTCCCAGAGATTTCCTCATTAGACAGAAGTCATCCATGGAAAAGCAAAGGCAAGGGAGGACTGGGGAAACAGAACAAGGGCCCCAATGCTTCACATTTCTCTCAAGTTAAGGGCTGGGACACATGAACCCAGACAAAAAGATAAATCTACTTGTAAAAAAATAACATTTCAGAACAGAGGAAAAATAAACAGTATTTTGTAACCGCAAGGTTCACAACAGTGTTATGCATCTATAAATTGGGACAGAAAAAGAAATACTGTGGAGAGCTGAGCAATTACTGATGTAATTTTTGGAAAAATCAAAGGCCACTAATTAAATCAGTACATGAAGTAGTAGAGTTTTGTTTGTTTAGGAAATCGCTGCCATGTACTTTCTAGATAGGTAGCAAGGACAGCATATAAGCAAACAAGAGCAGCACAAAAAGATGCATACACCTCGAGGATGTAGTAAATACTTTATCAGGATCTTTGTTAGCACCCTGAGGTTTTTACAGTTACATACCTCCCTACAAAGTGAGCGCTGAAACCACTGAGTGAAAATAAGAGAATGTGCAAGAGATATGTGCTGGTGCAGGGTGAGAGAATCGGAGGCCAGGTATTTGTTCTCAGGCACTTACACTCTAAATCTAAGCCAGGAGGTACCAACATTCCCTGGATCCACTGGCAACGCTGCACTTGCCACCCTCCTTCCCAGAATTTTCTGCTCTACTCTTTGAATAAATAATGAGCACAGGCTGGGCTTCCTGGGCTTCCTTCAGTGCAAGAGCTTAGCCTCCTCCGGAGAGCAGAGCACACCCCAGCTGGAGCAGCTCTGGAGAAGGCTTACACAAGCCACAAATGCACAAAATAAAAGTTACAGTCCAAAATACTACAAATAATTTCTTCTATGTATTGCCTTGGCAGTAATTGACATAAATAAAGATGTAGGAAGGTATACTTGATAAGTGATAGCCCCACCAAAACCTCACATATGCAATAGAACAGGCCTTTTACAATTATTAACCAGCCAAAATTTAAACTTATGCTAAAGAACACACTTTGCCTCAAATCATTTTGAGAACATATTATCTGCATGTCTCAGTATCTTAAACTATAACCTTTGCTAAACCAAAATGGTACCGAGCATTTTCCAAATGCGAATTTGTCACAAGTAAAACACTGTAACTTTTCTGTAACCCTGAAGACACACATCTAACACACCCTAATCTGGAAAGCAAACCTGTTTACTCTCCTGAACTGAAACTGAATCTTTGATTCACTTGGCTTCAATTGTCTGTATCCAACCGCTGTCTACAGTTTAAACAGACACCAATTTGGTATGTCACAGGCACTCTTCCAAAGGGGATTTTTAGGCCTTCAGCTTATACCAGAAATGGGAAGGAATATTAAATTTACTTCAGTACTGTTACTTTTAGCATAAACTCCTTATGTTGCCTAAACATTTTATAGGGCATATATAACAGCCCCCCCAACAATCCCTATTTGGATTTAAATACATATAACCTTACTGTTAAGACTTCATCTGCAATTACCATATTAAAAATTAAAATCTTTGGCTATGAAAAAGCTTAACTAAGCTGACAACAGAGTATGAAGATGATAAAAAAGTAGAAAGGGTAACACTCATACACTTGCTTAAACACAGCCCTGCTCTGACTTCCACAAATCAATGCAAGCTACACTACCTTCAAACAGAGGACAGACCTCAGAGATTCGGACCTTTGTTGGCCTTATAAATCCATACACATAAATACACAGAAATCCATGAACACAAAGCATTTTTATACAGTAGTTAATGTAACACTAAATTGTAGCTCAGGAGCTCTCATACAAGAGTCTAGATTCATCTTTGCAAAAATCCTTTTGGAGAAAAAACAAGTATCAAGCAATACAAGAGTGCCGAGTTTCCTCATCCTTTCCATCTTTTGTAAAACATCAGGTTTATGGGTGATTTGGCAGTGCCCCATCTGACAGGCAAATTTACAAGGTTAGCACTGAACCTAATCAGAGATAATCAGAAAACCCTCTCTCTGGTGTAATTTTCTGCTTGGATAGCTGTGCTATGCCATTATAAATAGGAAAAGCTTGCAGCACAAGCAGGGTAGAAGACTTCAGAAGATTTTAGTAATCACCTTCCATTTAAATCACACCTACTCTTTAATCACGATTGGATCCTTTTCCATTTTATAGCCCCAGGAGTAAACTGAGGAGCTCATAATAGACACAGATTGGGAGTGAAATTGTAGTCCCACTGAAGCTGTTGTGAAATATTATTAATTCATGGGGCCGAGATATCAATAATAGTCCTTCCCTCTGGATCCTCTGTTCCAATTCAAGGTGGATTTCTCCATCCAATTCCTATTTCTCATACAGAGAAAATACAGAGTAAATGTTCCAGTGCTTTGTTTAATCAGAGGTGATCAACAAGGAGAGAGACGAAAGAGAGTCACATAGACAGATCCTGAATGCAACAAGATTCTTAGCTGATTCTGTAAGATCATGGGAATAGTTTCAGGTTTAACAGCTTCAACCAGGTAACTATTGCACTTTTCCTAACTGTAAACACTTGCTTCAAAAACCTTTCCACAGAGCTGAAAAAAATTGGTTAGGAACTTTATTTAATTTCACAAATTGCGGCTTTCAGCTTATGCGATAAGGTTTCTGCAACAGAAGCAATTTGGAAAACTGTAAAATCAATTTCTAAGTACAAAGTCCTGCAAAAAATCACAGCAGATTTACCTCTAGGAGGGTACTTTTTACATCAGAATGGAGCACTGCTAACTTCTTGCTCAGGCACATTCAGAGCCAAAGAGCTCAGCTCAGTTCTCCCTGGGGGAGCGATGAGCAGACTGGGCGAGGCCAGGACTTGCACCATGGCACAGGAGCCTCCTCCCACCAACCAGCACAGGATGGGAGCAGGACTGATGAACCCCAGGGACAAGAGGGAGCACTGACACCCACAGCTCCCTTGTTCCAAA
This sequence comes from Cisticola juncidis, assembly GCA_013400215.1. Lineage (NCBI taxonomy): Eukaryota > Metazoa > Chordata > Aves > Passeriformes > Cisticolidae > Cisticola > Cisticola juncidis. Next base: position 1,950,686 of record VXBR01006565.1, read on the forward strand.
AAACTTGTGTTTGACCATTTGATTTTATACTTTGTTCTTTCTTGATCAATAGTAGAGTAGCAGCACAACACATGGCATTGCCAAAAAATATTAATTTGCCAGAACAAAACAACAAAACTTTTAGTAACCTTTATACAAACATCAGAAGATTAAGGTAACAGTCTTCAAAAGCTTTCTTTTCCCTCTCTATTATAACCCATCACAGGTACAGTACAGGTGGTGGTTGGGGGGGAGAGCAGTTTGGTGGGTTACCCCCCAATACCTGAATGCTTCTCAAAACCAATTCCAAGCTTTCAAAAATGCAGATGCAGGCAGAAATGCAGGCCTCTCCAAAGCAGGGAGAAAATTTAGTACTACGCAGTCTATCTTCCAGAACAGAGCAGTTTTACTAGTTTGAGATTAAATCCTTTTGCCCATTGATTTATTTTTATAGGACATGAGTAGCACAAAGTGCACCTACTCAAACCCTCTTGACACTCTCTGGTTCTTCTGCTTCATTATTTGTAACTGCCTGTTGATGACAGCTACACACACTGCTTTTTATGTGAAAAGACAATTGTGTTACCAAATAACCACACATTCCTATATATTTTGAGATGTCATAACCCAATTGTCCTCAACACAACATCAATGGGGTCTACAGAGTAAACATGACACAACTCAAAATGCCTTTTTGCTCAATCCAAAGAACCCCAGCACTCCTACTCATGAGCAGCATCTTTCCTTAATTAGTCTGAGTGATTATATTGATGAAAAAGAACCAGATAACAATTTGGTTTCTTTCCATAAAAATAAAGAAATAAATAAATCTCCTTATTGGAAACATAGCTGGTTTTTACTAAATTTTAGAAGTGTACCTGTGGGGAAAAAAAATTAGTAAATGCATGTGTTTTCCATCTACTACAATTCTATTTTGTATAGCTATTCCTCTACATAAACACAACCACTTGCATAAGTGATTTTCTACACCCTACTGAGACAATAAACAAGCACAGCCTTCCAAACTCATGCTTGAAAATTAGATGGCAAAATATGCATATCCCAAAAAGGACAAGATTGCCTCCCTATTGGTTTATGCAGGGAAAATTGTATTTCTCCTTCTCCCCCATACTCTTCCATGTCTCTGTAATTGCTCACTGAGCCACCATTGCCCATATTCTCAACATTATTAGCAGCAGACAACTTCCCAACTACCGAGTTTGATTCAACAGCTGAGATGAACACAACCATGAAAGCAGTTTGACGAGCATCAATCCAACAATCATAAAGCAGCTATAAAACCACATTTTTATGTGCATTGCAATGTTACTCTTAGTCATTGAGGGAAAATGAATAACTGAAATGTCACCATGCTCAACTAATATGCCTGGATTATTTCATCAGCTGGGCCGCTGTGTAACAAAATGCAAGGAAACCAAACTTCATTGAGAGGTTTTGTGGTTTAAGTAAACCTAGTTGTCTGCTAGCGGAGCTCATGCACAGGGAACTCAAAGATTTAGGCTCCTGATGCTTTTCCAACTTCTCACTTTAAAATAATTAGCATTCTTTGTGCATGCACATGCATGAGTACATTGCAAGAGAGTGGAAACACTGCCCACTTACAGCAGAAAAACCCACAACAATTGACTGAATAAAGTTCTATCACAATTGATGCAGAGAAAAAAATAGACCAATTGCTGTTTGTTATCAACAAGGTCTCTCTTTTGGTTTTTTTCAGCTGCTTTGGTAAAATGTGGGAGGGTAAGGTGGGAACAACATCCTCTGCTCCCGGCTAAACAGAAATCAGCAATTTTCAATGCACTCAATTAGCACTGGTTTAGGTCTGTGTCAGATTCCTCATCAGAGCTAACTGATTTCAGGCACAGGCCAATCTCTCCATTCAGCATCATTATGCAGAGGTAGGTGGTGAAAAGGAAAACAGATCTCTGATTAAAGAAAAGCATGAGGGGGAGGCACACCATTTACAAGCTGCACACAGCATTCCCTCTCAGAGAAATAACAAAGTTTAAAAACATTCTGAAGAGATGCCTCACAATCAAATTTCATAGGACTGCTCTGGAAGACCCAGAATTGGAGATGTGACATTGGACCCAGCTGTGTGAAAAGGCACAGATCTTTATCTCAGGAGAGAACTCTGGCAAGAGAAAATTCCATTATGTTTATGTTTCCTGACTTGTTTCCCTGCTCCTTCTTCCGCTCCCACTCACAAAGGGTGTTCTAGGGCAATAAAGGAAGTTGTGATAAATACACAGGGTAATATTTTAGAAAACAAGAATACTTACCACAACTAGCTAGCTGAATTGCAGTTTGAATGCACAACTCCAGACATGTTGGTGGGAAGATGTGAGGTCAGCAGTTGTCAGAAGGAAGATATGTGCTCCTGTTCTCTTGGCACAAAAAGCATATGTTGCCAGCATGGGAAACAGCTTTCCTGGCCTAAAGCCCACGCTGGAGTCCCACGAGATAAAAGGCTGGAAATGTCCCTTCTCTCCCACTCCTTTACACATGCAGTTAGTCTCCAGACCTGGTTTTGTGTTAAGCTAAATACTATATTTATGTTCATCCTAACACTTTGAAACTAATAAATGCAGAACTGTGTTTTGCCTGACTTTCATCTCAGCCCACAGAGCCTGCAAACTAAAGCACAGCACACTGCCATGGATGGCTCCGTGGACACTGACATTAATCAGCCCACAGAGCCTGCAAGTGCCCAGCTGCAGGCACTGGCATATAATCATCATACAGATGATTATATTTTTAGCACCATCTAATTAAGCTCTATTTTCCTGGCCTTAGAGACAGCTACATGGTAGCTCCCCTGTTCCAGCTTCACCTCATTAATTGGAGACCTTTTCTTCCAAGTAAGACAGGTGCTGTAGCCAGCAACACCAGTACCACGACTATTCTGGAGCAAGCCTTGTCACACGTACAAGAACTTCATCCAGCTCCTAAACACTTTTCCTGTAAATGTGAACACATTAATAGCTGCTTGTTTTCTCCCTTATTATTCAACAGAGGATGTGTATATAATAATAAATAAGCAAATTGCTATTACGTTTGCCATTTACTTCTACTCTATCACAGCTTCTTCACTGCTTTCTACTGAAACGCACCATATATTTTCACCTTTTTACCTGCATATACTAAAAGCATAATCTACTTATGTCATTTTAACACACTAAAGCTTTAATTACCTTTTCTTTCTACCTTTTTAAAGACGTATTTTCCTCAAGTTGTATCTATACACAATATTTTTGCAGTAAAATCAAAAAAAAATGTTTTAAAACCCAACAGAGCTGTGGTAACAGTGCCACGCGAATTTGCTGCCTCACTGAACCCCAGAAGCATCACCATGTTTCTGCATCAGACCACAAGTGAACAACTGTTATGACTTTCTCTTGGTACAATACTGCTGAGTGCCTCAATTAAAGCATTACATTCTTTATTTAGGTACCTCCTGCAGCCCCAGCCAGCACAGCAGATGAGCACTTTTGACAGTTGCTGCTCATATCCCAACACTTTTTCCCAGATTCTGGGAGGTGTACAGCAAGTGGAACATAATTTTCATCCAACTATATATTCTATATATATTCCACTTCTTTTTCTAGAACAGTGAAAATAAGAAGCTTCCCTGAACGTTCACTTCGTCTGAGGAAGTATTGTAGCAGGCAACTGCTTTGCAGGTGGGTTAGTCAATAACTAATGCTTAACGAAACGGACATTAAAACACATTCAAATAATCGCACAGCAAGGCTCAGAATGCAGCCCCTCCCCATCTCAGTGCTGCAGGTTATCACCCGGCCCACTGGTACGTGTATTTCAGGTACCTTTTGGATTTACTCACACTCCACCACAAAGGTCTCGCCCAGCTGCCAGCCCGCCCGCTGAGGGAGCGCTGCGTTCTGAGCCGGGACAGCCGGGCCCAGCCCAGGCAGGGCCCAGCCCAGCCGGGGCCCCCGGCCAGCACAGGGCCCATGCCCTGGAGGAAGGCTCACTCACCCTGGAGGAAGGCTCGCTCACCCTGGAGGAAGGCTCACTCACCCTGCAGCTCGCCAGCCACACGGCTGTCAGGAGCCAGCCACACGGCTGTCAGGAGCCAGCCCAGCCCCGGGCCCGGGCTCACTCACCCTGCATCTCGCCAGCCGCACGGCTGTCAGGAGCCAGCCCGGGCCCGGGCTCACTCACCCTGCAGCTCGCCAGCCGCACGGCTGTCAGGAGCCAGCCCGGGCCCGGGCTCACTCACCCTGCAGCTCGCCAGCCACACGGCTGTCAGGAGCCAGCCCCGGGCTCACTCACCCTGCAGCTCGCCATCAATCCCCCTGCATCTCGCCAGCCACACGGCTGTCAGGAGCCAGCCCGGGCTCGGGCTCACTCACCCAGAGCTCTGCCGGCACCAAAGGCCCCACCGCGCCTCACCTGGGCCGCCCACCCACGCCGGGCCCTCGGCTCTCCCCCCACACAGCCAGCAGCACACGGGGCCTGCCCCGGGAGAACCATGGATTGCTTGAAGTAACCCCTCGGGAGCCTTAAACGTGGTTTCTGCAAAGCCCTGGAGAGCAAGGAGCCAAAGCAACCCTCTACCCCGAGGGCATAAGCAGTATTTCCTCTCCTCTCCAGCTGCTGCTCCCAAACTAAAGGCAGCAGCCTTTTTTAATAACAACTCTGAGCATGGAAATTCAAAATACAAAACAGTTTGTGCAATACATCTTTATTTTATTTTTTTAACCTTTGCAGTCATCTTGGAATAATCATCATGTAAACAGTAGGATGGGATGGGATTACATTGAGTCGTATGCAAATAGTTCTAGAACACCTCAACAATTATGACATTATAAATAACTTCTCTTAACAATATATATTTGCCGTTTTCAGTACATTAAAGAGCTGCCACTTATCTAGGATTAACTAGGAAGTAGTTTAAAGAGTAACCTCTGAGAAACACGTCTCCAAAAGCAGAAGTCTTTCTAAGGTTCCCTAGCTCCATAACATCTATGTCACAGGTTAAGCAGAGGACTACTTGGGTCGAAGTGTTTTCTTTGTAACAGAGTTTTACTTGATCATTGCACAAAGCCCTATTATTTTCACTCCACCTTGGTATTTTGCAGAACTTCAAATAAAGCTTCAATTCCATTCTTCAAGTTTTTATTCACCTGTATGAAACCGGTTTCTATGATTAAGGGTAAGTCAGATCAGAGGTGGGCACAGTAAGCGTCCTACCCTAACAACAGCTCACAGTAGCTCTAGCTCATGGACTCCCCAGTAAAGCATAGTCAAAATACTCTAACACCTTTGCTACTGTATATCCCCTCCTTGCTCAGGTAACTATAGATATTTAGATATATTGTACCATAGGTATGGTACTTCTAGAAAATGGAGATTATTTATATAAGCAGCCTCAGGCACATTCTTAAAACATTAACATCTGCAAGGCACCTCCCACTCCCCTGATGATCAGTTTGTGGACTGTTTTTTGACACACAACCAACAAAAGCTTGCTAATGCCAAATCAAATTATTTCAAAAAACCCCTAGAAGGTACCAAATACTTTAAAGACATACCTGAAACTTTTTTTAAATAGTGGGAGATTAACTGCAAATAGCACATAATCAAGTCAAATAATTTTCTTATTACTAGTATGTTTAATGCATAAATATATGAAAAATAAAATTCACAGTCATTTTTAAATCTAGAATTCAAGTTTGGCTAATATTTCTAAACTTTTATATGTATGTTAATTTCTAAAGGTAACAGAACAGAGGCAGTATTATCAACCACAAGTACAGGTAAAATAGTATCACTCAAAGTCTATGAAAGAAGTAAGCTTGGTAGAAAGTTCCTTTTGTAATAATCAATAAATACAGCCACCTGAGAGCATTTCCACAGGCTTTTCACTTAGGGGGAATCCAAATCAACTGCTAAGAGACATTTAGGAGCATTTTGAACGTTAACAGCAGCGGTGTAGCTGTGGCCTTTGCTTGTTCTGACTTTGTGAATTGCTAGATAATGAAGCAGAACTCAGTGTGTGGTGCATTAATTTTCCTTTGCGTCTAAGCTGGCTTTTTCACAATCTCACAATTCGGCTTGGGGTCAAGGGACAGACATCAGCTGACACTTAACTGAGCAAAACCAATCAGTTTCACTTCATCAGGAATCTCAGTGCCATCACAGCCAGAGGCCTGCAAGTACAAACAGAAATGTTTAGTATATCACGCTACAAAGGAGCATTTGACAGCCAGGATATAAAGTTTCCCCATATCGCCCAGTCAGCAAACAGCTTGATTGAAGGAAAGCTTTGAGACTGCTTCTTGTGGTCTCTGTCAGCATCAACCAATTGCCTCCTTAATTTTAGCAAACTCCTGTAGTCAATATTAACAATTATGGGAAAAAATGCTGGAAAATGGACACTGAAATACCCAAATTCTTTAAACCAAACTTTCCAGACTGGAGCCAAATTTGCTTTTTCATGGGAGTAAACAGTTTTCACTCATGAAGAGCATTTAATACACATGAATAGAATCCATTTTTTTTCACTGTGCTGTACACAGCAAATATCTCATGAGTCCCGCCAGCAAGTTAGTTTGGAATACCAACCAGCTGAATTTTTAAACAAGAAATTGAAGCAGTCTACAAAGAGTAAATACTAATATTTGCAAAGGGACAGCTCCCTCCTGACAGTACAATCTAGTTCTTAAAACCGTACAGTTTAGATTCTTTAGTAAAGCCTGTCACCAAACTGGCACAAGTGATCAGTTAATTTTTCATATATAACAGTAAGAATATAAAACCACTTTAATCAGGACTAAATTATTACTTCAGCTCTGTTTTAGAAAAAATATGCTGGAGGCAAAGTATTTTTATGTTTTGATTTTTAAACACAAAAGTTGCTATAGGACAAAATAGACATTTTAAGTAAAGGGGTTTATACATTTTTATCTGTATGGTAGATAAGTCAAAATATGAATAGAATTGGATTAAAAGTGTGCAATGCTAACTTACTTATGATAGATGCCTTCAGATTGTTTTGCATGTCACAAAATATCCCCAACAGAACAACTGGTTCACCCTATTAAATGCTTTTGATCGTTTTTTGCATTAGTAGCAGTTGAACCCTTTAATGGAACTGGTTTGTGAACATGTGCTGTAAGGGAACAAGATCTCAAATTGTGCATACAAAGTGCACTAAGTGACACAATCCATTGGATTTTCATGACCAGAAATAAAAGTGTGTTGACACTTGTGGAAGCATTACATCAGGCTACTCCTTCAAATGTACTTTGAGCAGACTCAGAGAACAGGAGTTCTCTCTTCAGACAGTATCTCACAGCTCTCATTCCACAGAAGCAGCAAGTTAGAGAGGTCTGAGATCATCACTCCTCACTCCTGGTTACTATTCAGATATCTGAATGGTGCTTGAATTGGGAATTTGCCAAATAAATGGAGTTTGAATTTTGCAGTTAAAATTTAATGCTTGAAAGTGCTAATACTACTAACATCAGTCTACACTCTAGCTAGCTATTGATCTCCTCAAAGCCATGCTAAGTAACATATCTAGATGCATATAGATTTTTAAATGCTTTCCTTATCAATAAATATTATCTTATGTCTATTTAAGACCTGAAATCTATTAACTTAGCTTAGCATAAATATAAATACTATACACAAACCACAACATAAGTGTTCAGCAGAGACTGAACACACTCTTTCATTATTGGGTTTTTTTTCTACCCTTTTTCATAAGCAAGGTCCTTACACAATATGCAAATTTATGCTGTGCAGTAATTTTGTGTGTCCTTGAGTGTTTCCAAGATTATTTGTGTATTAAAGCAGCATCCTTCCCTAAGTGTGGACAGCTGGATCCTACAGTTTTCATTCTGTGTTAGCCAAGACAACTAGGGGATAATTAATACTATATGTTCTGCAGAATGACATAGTTCTAAGAGCAAAGATACATTGTTTAAAAATATTCAAGATGGGGAATCCAACCCCTGCCATCCTGGCACCTCACCTTAAAATTTTTCTTTACTAATTTGGTGATATTTAAATATAAAAATAGTTATGACATAAACTGTTCCTTTTTGGCACCAAAGATGAACATGCTTGCTGCTGGAATAGAAATACTATATACCTGCAAAATACCAGCAACCTTGAAGAAGTGAAATATTAACCAGACTCCTTGTCCAGAAATAGTGGCAACTAATTCCAGACTAAGGAACATTTTTCAATTGAATTTTCTGAATGGATATAGGATTAGCTACATTTAGTTCTCTAATCCCCATTAAATATTTAGCAACAAAACATGTTTTAATCAAGTTGTATACAAGTGCTGTCAAATTCAGTGAGATCTTGCTAAGAGGTAACAAAGACCCAGTATTGCATAAAATGATATGAGAGAGTTCTCATGGGCAATGGTTCATTTAGCAACTTCACTATACAATACAGAAATAGGCAGAAGCAAAACATAAATTAAATTAATTCATGGAGAAAAATAAATTAGGATACTTCTTGTATGGTCTTTCCCCATCTAAATAAGACCAGTGCAGCAAACCTAGGTCAAAAGTATGAGGAAGAAACTAAGGTTAAAAATTAACCTCCAGAATTGCTACCTATCCAGTGAACTTACCTACAGCAGGGACAAAGACATGGATTGTGGATTGTCTGCTAATTCTGATTATGGTAAAACCAGGATGACAGCAGCATTCACTCATTGGAATCTGAAATTCTATGTGACATTGACTGAACCCCAGCAATAAATCCAATTGAATCACCAAAAAAGAGAAAAAAATAATCCCAACCTAAATTTTCAAGTGGATTTGTTTTCAACATATATAACCTGGATACTATGGGATATTACATTTTGGAATCACAAGCCTCTATTTTAAGTGTGTGAATGAGAAACCCAGGCTCCTGTAGAGCCTCTGGAATATGTGTTATCAAAATGCTCTTGGTGAGATGCCATTTCCTACACAACGAAGCCAAGTCAGATGTTTAGACAGCGAGAGCACAGATCAGCTGCAAAAGCAAAGCATTAGCTTTTGAGCTATATTTATAGCAAAGGCCAGATAAAGAAAATAATTTGATTTACATGTCTTTATTCCCCTACTCAACCCCTTCTCACAAGGAATGTGGAAGTTCTGGATTGTAGAGGAAATATGAGTTCAAATGAGTCGGCTAAAGCTCCTCAGATCTGTATAAAGAATGACAAGGGAAGAAGAATCCTGAATTAACACATCATCATCAATTAGGTCTAAAAATGGCTCTCTACAGCAGCTGCTTTTATACACAAAGCTGGGATTCTGGAGACCTGCTTATCTAACAGACATTCAGTCTAGTCTCTCATGTGATTGAGTCACTCTCAGCAAAAGGTGCTGAAAGCTAATTGGTATTTACATAACTAATAATTCAATAGCTTCAGGTATATGCATTTTCCAACTTAATTTTAACAAGAAAGAAAAACAAACACAGCACATTAATTCTGACTCCAGTTTTTGCAATGAAAATTTATTAATATTAAATCTATCATGCTACAATCAAAATTGACTGAAATTAAGAACCCATGGTCGATTGTGCAAAATGGAGCACAAAAAGGAGTCCTCAGCTCCAGCCCAAGGTTTGATGACACACATACAGATAAAAAGAGGTGGAGGAGAAACGGCAATGAAATACAGTGGGAGAAAGATCAACTTGCAGGTGTGGATGGTTAACTGAAAGAAGGTTGAAAAGAAGAACTAAGGAGAAGCAAGCAGTGCAGAAGGTGACCTGCATGCAAGAAAAATGGGGCAGGTGTTTGAAAAAATGAGGTTGGAGCACTATGTCCATCAGCAGAGGACACTTCAGCCCAGGCAGAGCTAAGGGGGCAGGGGTGAAGGGTGTTAAACTGGCTATTACAGTTTTCTCTGCTTTACTGTTTTTGCAATTCTTCCCAGGTTTTTCCTACTGCAGCTTCTCACCTGAACCTCAGACTGCCCCAGAACTCCTGTGACTGAACCTCCTTCCCCATACATTTATGGAGCTGTCCTGTCAAAACAGGGTTTAAGCTTTTGCTCTAATACATGGCAATTTCAGTCCCTTTATCTGTCCACACATTTATTCAATAAAATTGCTGTAACTGAGATAGAATCCAGATTCTATGTGAATATTTTAATAATCTTTTTCTTCCACTGATGCTTTTACTTACCAACTTAAAAGTCAATGTTTTCAAGGCCTTTGGATCATCTACTATCTTCTGTAAGTTAGCAGCAACTGTAAAAGACAAAATATACGAATTACATAAAATTGCATTCTACTTGACATCAAACCTTTTGCTGAAACTTCTACTTAATTCTACACATATAAATGTCTTTAAATTACCACTTGAATATTTAATCACTCTCTAGCTGTTGTTTCAGAGGGCAGTGGGCTGCCATAAATTCTACTTCCTTTCTTTAGGGGTCACTGATACTTTGTGACTATGTGAACTCATTCAAGGGGGATAATCTGCCTGAAAACCAAATGACAGGAAAATAAACCCCTACTAACTTTTGGATTAGTCTATTCCATAAACAGTTAACAATCACACAAATGCAAGTGCCAGAAAGATGGGAGAACCACACAGCCAAGGATAAGCTGATGGCTGTGTGATTTATACCATGTTTCTGCTATAGCCAGGGCCACTATCAGCATCAGCTTCCAGCAGAACACTGGGCTCACTGTCCCCTCTGACTGGTTTTATGCCTGTGCTTCCCTCCCCTTTTTGGACTGGCACAACACAGACTCTAGGTGACATGTTATAGCTCACTGGCAGGAAAACAACAACAAAAAAATAGTTAAAATATGAGAGTGACACAAAAAGAGCTGATCTTCAAACTACTCTCTTAGAAAACATGATCAAGACTTGTCAAGTAACAGCAAAAACACTTTAACTGGATGAACAGAGCTTGAGTGTCCAGAAGAAGCTCTAAGCTGTAACAGAAAGAGCAGGAAGGAAACAATTTACTCTTTGAAAACAGAGCAGAATGCAGGAAATTAATAAACACTTTTTCTATCAAAACACCTAAGATACATTTCTAATTGTTCTGTTTTAACAATTGCTACCATCAATCTTAACCAAAAAAACCCATCCAACATCAGCTTCCAGCTTTGTATGTTTACTAAACTGGCTGCCCAGCTTCGCACAGTCACAGATCCTCAACTAAATCAGACCAAATCATGAAGGGCCTTTGTTCAAGACTGATGTATGAGCACAAGATGTCATCAACAGGATATGAGCAGGAGATAAATATTTCACACCTGGCAGAGCTGTTCAAACAAGATTATAAAAAGGAAATGAACAGGTATTAAGTAGCAGACATTTCTTAGTACACTGACTAGGTGAGTACCATAAAGCAGAGAAGTAAGAAAGTAGATGCTGCCCACAAATCACTCTCTCCACAAAATTCCCATGGTGGAAGACACACACCAAACATTTGCACGTTCCATGTCCTACTGCTACAAACTCAGGTTTCTGCTTCCTCCATCTCCTAACGCTGTGATGACAACATTGTCACTCCCACTGTGCCTGATCATGCATGATCTACTGTGTAATAACAGAAATTCACCTCACGGGGGAAGTACAATATCCCAGCAAGGGAATTTAGAGAAGTAAACAATTAGGCCAGTCTACCACTGTTAAATGCAAATCAATTTTCTGTGGATCTCATTTTCTTTATATAATTAAAATGGCATCAAGGATTGTTTATACACTTGTAATAATTTAACTGGAGATGAAAGAGTGTTTGAAAATAAAAACAGGACTTAAAAGCAAGCATAAGGTACATTTTGTAGAGAACACTTTTTGTAAAGAAAAGAATTAACCTTCACAGTTAAATGAACTCAACTACAGGCACTACATTAGGAAGTCTTTCCATTTTTAAAGCTTCATTATTCATAAACTTTTTTATTCTAGCAATTACAATCAGTTTTTATTTTAGTCACACAATTCACTTCCACAATCTCTAAGTCAATTTTATTGCAATACCTCCCACCTGATAAAATACATGCAAATAAATATATTGCTTTTCATTACAATTGAAATTTAGAATCTTAGGAACATTCAGCCTCATATCTCCTGAAGCCAGGATATTATACCTTCGATTTTTTATGTTTTATAAATTTGTAAAATACAAACATGCTCCTAAGAGCAGCTCTGGTTTATCCAAATCTGTGTAAAATATATCTTAAAAAAATAAAAAGGAAAAAATTCTCCAGCTAGTGCTAGCTGGCTTCACTGCAATGAAGACAGCGCTACAAAAGCAGATAAGCATTGGGTCCTAAATCCAAAGATTTCTAACTTCACCTAAATAAAATGTTACAAAAATACGAGCTTCAGGTGCATGCATGTCTTTAGGAGGGGCAGCCTTTCACTGGATGCTGATCAGCTGTGGAACAACTAAGGCAAGTCAGGTGCTGCTGCTGGGCTCTTCCCCTGGCAGCAAAACCTTCCAGCTGCCCTTGGCACTGTTGGCAAAGGCATTACTACTGCATTTGCAACCAGCAGCCCAGATGAGCCAGTGTTTTAATGAACTAGCACACAGTAGGGCAAGGAGCATCTAGGATGTCCCAGGTAGTATCGAAGTCTTTAAAAACCCTAACCCTTCCTGCTGCTGATTGATTCTTTACCAGGGAAGAGATTAAAAATTTCCAAGTAAAAATTAGATTTTCAATATATGTAATTAATTAATGTTAATTACGTTGTTGTTGTTGTTACTTAAACACTGTATCAGAAATGAGTGGTATTTTGGATGGTATCAGTCCTCAAGAAAGCCAAGAACAGTGCTCTGTAAAAGGCTACAGGGACACTTTTATTTATTCACTTGTCTTTACCTTTTTATATGAACTCAAATCAGAAACGTTTACATATTAAATATGTTTTATTTTGGGGGTTTTTTTTGATGGATCATAACTAGAGTGGGACATGTGTAATCAAACAGAAGATTAAGAGGTTTTAAGGGAAAAATGACACATATTTTCAGGCCATGCTTGGAAATGAGAAATCCATAAAGAGTCCATAATATTAGAAAACAAGTTTACATTAAGAATAGTCACACCTGCAGTTTCCGACAGAGAAATCTTTTCAATTTTAATCACACATATTCAGCATTTTCAAGTTCAACTAGCATTTCACCTCTGACTTTGGTACTATGTTTTACATTTTCTGGCCTTTACAGAAAGGCAATAGAAATCATTTAGCCAAAATAATGTCATTAATCACAGTCATTCAAGCCACTGTGAACGCAAATCCTCCCAAAAGCCTACTCTTTCTGCATTATCTGAAAGCATATGTAATTATCATCAACTACCAGCCAAGTATTTACCTACCAAAACCATACCATCCTGCTGGTTTCTTTTTCAAACTCCTTGCTTTTGTGTTGCTAAGTCTTGCCCTTGTGTAGACCACAAGGGCAAAAATTAGAGGCATCTGTCTGAATTTGGATATCTAAAGTCAGTATTTCAGGAAACTCTGAAATATGGTTCATTAGCTTTAGGGACAAGACAATCATTACTCTTTTCACCTTAATGCAAGTCAAACCAGTATGTCCATAGCTTTGGATGTGTCCCTCTGTACCTAAAATTTAGGATCTGGGTTCAAGTGGACTTGTGTAACTGTAACCCTGTTCAGTGTAACTGAAATCCTTTGGAGCCTGATGAAGCCATCTAAGAAAAACATTAACCCATAAACTGCAAGTGTCCATGGCATCCCTGGTTTAGGTAATTTCCACTGGCAACAGAGCCTGCAGCACAGGCAGCAGAAGCCATCCAAGCAGTGAAAGTCCTTCCTGAATGCCTGCTGTCCCTTCCAATTATTTCTCCAGAAGGTTTGGGGATCCCATACAGTGAAGACATCCTCAGAATTATAAATACAACAACATACTTTACAGTTGAATACTCATCCTAGTTTAAATGCAATTAAACAAATCTATAATTTGCCATAAATATAGCTGACCTATCCCTCCTATAAATATATTTCTAAAAATTTAGGGCTATTACTAAAGCTACACAGTTTGGACTACTAGGTATGCAAATTTCCCCCAAAGACATCAAAAAAATTCATGCCAGGCATACACTCATGGCAGTAAAGAATGCTTTCACTTACAAGCAGTTGCTGTTACTGTTCAGCCCTATTCAGAATTACTGGTCACTTCAGACAAGTAAAAATACCCCATTATTTTTAAGTGGAACTATTAGGTTTTATTAATGAAAATCTCCCCCAGCTACTGGATTTAGGCTCTTTTCATTCAGGAAAAATATTTATTACACTGAGACTCACTAACCCTCCTATTGCAGTTCACATGCAAAGTTCTAATTTGGCTTAAATACAACAAATGAGACTGAAGTTTCTAAATTAACCCAATCACATCTGCAAACAATAGTGAGGAAAATAACCATCCCATTCTCACCACCTTCACCAACCCCACAGTCCCAACAATTCTTGTATTACAAGTTGGTGAACAAAGTCAATTTAATACAGTAACACCCTCCCTAAAGTAAAAAAGAGTTTCACACTAGGACTTTCTAGAGAGGCAGAATTGTTTTCTCCACTGACACTTAAATTACTGGAAAAGTGAAGAGCATTGTAAAATATATATCTCTTTGCACCTTATCTCTAAGTTAAGTATACTGCAGTTCCTATTGACAAAGCCATTTTTCTTTCAAATACTCTCAAGTCATGCCCTGGATGTTGTACTTGTGAAATTCATAGATTAGCTTGCCTGCAAGCAGCACTAATTGATAATTAAAATCCTATGGGGAATTCACTGTTTCTACAACACCTGGATATTCCATACTCTATTTTGCAGAGTGTTTTCTCAATATGTTATGGTCATGCACCTATAAAAGTCAGAAGAAGAAACACGAACAAGAAGAAATTAAATGGTGATAGAAAAACCTTTGCCAGCAGAACCTCAGGTAAATTGAGTATACTTCAAATCATGCCTTGGAGCAAAAGCTCTCTTCAAACATTAGCAGCAGTTAGGACAAGAGGCTTTTTGTTGTTTACAATAAATGAGGTGCTGTTCGCCTTCTTCAGAAGGCTTCTGAAGGACATGTAATCAACCTACACACCACAAATCATTCCAGGTTCTTTTGCAGGGTTTGCTCAGTGACAAATGGTCGTGCCACTCTGACAAAATAAGTGTCTGCACTTGCAGAACATGCAATAGGAGAAAAGGTCAAACCCAGCATATAAATATACACAACACAGGCTGCTAATTGCAGATGGAATAAATAAATAAACCCCACATAACTAGAGGCTTTGGCATGTAAATAATACAAATGACTTACTCTTTGCTATATTTCAATTTTGGCCAGTCACACAAATAACAGTTTTTAAATGAATGATCAATATGAGGTAACAGAACAAAAAAAAGACCACCTTCAAGATCTTACAAATATAAGAGAATAGCCATACTTTGGGCAGTCTCAAATAGCTGTTTTGCTTCTGTGATGTTCTCTGGTTACTTAAAATTCTTAACACGGCATGAAACTTAACCCTAATGGCTTCTGAAGAGGGAAAACTTCTGGAAAAGTTAAAATTAATGAGACAGCAAATAAAGCTATATGAAGTACAGTTAAACTATTTCCAGTACAATGCCCACCCAGCCAACTAAGCCAGAGCCATCTGGCATAAACACAGACACAAGCAGAATCTAAAGCTTGAGATGATATTTCTGGGGTGCTCTCAAAAGAATAATGATTCATCTGCTTTTCCATTTTGCAAAGAATGGATGGGCAACCTCAGAAATAGCTCATGAACTCATGCTTAGGTTCAACAGTTTGCAAAGCTATTGCATATTGTAATCCTGAAATTCAGATATGAGGAAAGAGAAGTATTATTCAGGCACAAAATTACTGTCACCAAAAAAAGAGGAAAAAATTATAACCTTGGATAAAATGAAAAATATTTTTAATAAGTTAAAAGTGAAATATTTTTTATGTAGTCTAAAACTCAGTCTATAAAAAATAGCTACCTTCAACTGCTCCCTACTTCATCAACAGTAAGGCTGTTAGAGCAGACAAGCACAAACCTCCCCAGATTTATTGGCTTTCCTGCTGATTGTTTCAAATATTACCTCTTCCCTAACAGTAGGCAGTTATTTTACCATTTTCATCTGATACATGGAGCTCACCATAATTAACTGCCTTGGGAGTCTGCTGGTTTGAGGATTAATGCTGTGTTCTCCTGTACGGGTCTTAGGACGCAGGGTGCCTGAGTAGCAGGGAATACTTTTCAGTGGAATTATCACTCCTAAAAATTCAGCTACTGGTAGGGTTTTCCTCCAAAGGGCTGAATTTATTATGCACGCTCTTGATGCCATTTCACATATTGCAGGAGTTTCATTGCAAGCTATGCATTCATTTATATTTCATACTACACAGTGGTTTTCATGCATTCACAAGTTCGGAACAAAGTCAAAACTAAGTTTTAAAACCTAGCTAGTAGTGGATTATAGTATATTATACAAGCAATGAAAACAATCAGTGTTTAGAGCTTTTGGTAACAATTCCTCCAGATCTCTGTCTCTCTTGCTATTATCTAACAGCTCACCAACTGTGTGCCTTGAAGGATTAAAGGGCTCTTCAAAGAGAGATCAAAAAGGTCACTTAAGTGTTATGTGATTCCATTAGTTCAACCATTCAGCATGCTTGTGAAAAAATCCCTTCAGTTTATATTGCTCAGTAGCAAGGGAAATATTAATGTATTTGAAGATCTGTGGCAGCTAACCAGCAAGTGTTTATTGCTAGAGGACTGCATGGACCTAGACATGATTCTTGTAAGTAAGAAATAAAAGAAAACAGAAAGATAAACAGCAAACCTGGCTTCTCTTCTGAGGAAGCTACTAGATACTGATACGGCAGAAGCATTAAAAACATTTAGAAATTTATTATTTATGAAGAGGCTGTCCTTGGGAATTTATCAAAGGGAGATTAGGGCTCACAAATTTGTCTGAAGTGTGTTGCTCAATCCGTAGATATAGATAAAAGACAGTGAAAATTATCTCCATTTCAACATTTGATACTATGATAATGTCCAAGAGCTCTATCTGCAGCCTCACCATCAGAAAGCACAGATTAAAGAGGGTAGGGACAGGACAACAGAAGGCCAAAGCAGCTCTGCTTTGACAGGAACACCAAGACTGAAAATGGTCTCCTACAGCATCCCAGTGAACAGGGATCCTAGTGAATAATTTCCACCTGCACTTTCCAGAATCTAAAGGAATTATTGACATCACTTGAGCTCTGTGGTTCATATGAGTTCTGAGCCCAAATAATGTATTAATTCCTTATTCTATACAGACATACCTGGTTTAGGCTGGTTCATGTCATTTTAGACATTAGGGACATTAACCAGCATTTGGGACCAAGCTATCTTAGGTTATTCAGAGGAATGGCCTCAAATGTCTTCACATTAAAATCAATTAACATGGAGTATTGATATCCAGGGCTTACAGTCAAAAACTGGAAAACTGAGGATTGGTAAAGTAATATACAAGTTGTAATTTCTCTTTAGGAACTGATGGAAAAATTCACAGCCAACAGAAGCAGTATATTTCACAAAACAGGAGTACTATATCCAAATAGAAATAGATATAAGTTAGTGCTAGAAATCTACCTATATCAGTTCCAAAAACACATTATTAAGCTCCTGAATTCTCAATTACTTAGTATGGATACCTGATCCCAAGGAAACATTTTGCATTCTACAGTCTGTGAGAGGAAAAAGACCATAACTGTGACAATTGGTTTTATGGCTAAATTGTAATATTAATACAACTGGAAAATTGTACCTTTTCCCAGAAATTTATGAAAAAAAGATTGTTGATATTTCAAATTGATTTTCTTCCCCCAGAGGATGTGAAAAATGCTTAGGGAAACAACTGCATGTTTAAAACAAACTAAAAGGATAAGTAAACAAAGTAAAAGGATATTCTACTTTCCTTTATAAAAGGATAAATAGAATATATTTGGATAATTAAATACTTATCTATTTCAAACCTTGATTCTTCATATGCCTAATGGAGTAGATTATTTAGGAAGGTGAGGGATGAGTATATACATATTTCATCACTTCCCCTTCATTTTGATGATCCTGAGCTTTCTA
The DNA here is from genome assembly GCA_013400215.1 of Cisticola juncidis. Classification (NCBI taxonomy): domain Eukaryota; kingdom Metazoa; phylum Chordata; class Aves; order Passeriformes; family Cisticolidae; genus Cisticola; species Cisticola juncidis. Next base: position 1,968,798 of record VXBR01006565.1, read on the forward strand.
AACCTCAGTCTATTCTCAAATGAACATTTAAAATTAATTTAGACCTGCTGCCCAACACTGCTAGTAGGGCTATTTAACAAGCTTGAGATACTACAGTAAACTGTTCTCTTAAATTCTCTATACAAAAGAATGACAGTACTAGGTTGAAAAATCATTTCCTTGTGACTGAATGTAGAAATCGAGTGCTAGTTTCCAGACACAAGTTTTGACAACAGTTTGACAATCATCAAGATACTGAAGACAGCTCTAACAAGTATCTTCATCACGCTGGATTAGATCTGAAATACAGGGCTAGGCAGAAATAAGGCAGGTCATATTCTGCTATGCATGCTACCACTTTGCAATCTCCTTTCCCTATCAGATCCTCACAGGTCCTCCTGTCCCAGGTTCTGCTATGAATTATAGATAATGTTCTGACAAAACTATTAAGAAGATGAAATAGCAGCCAGGCTACCTCAATACCTTGTATCTGAAACTTGAAACAAGAAGAATATATTTAGAAAAGACTCCCTGATGTGCTGGAGTTAGGTTCTGAAATAGAATACATCTAGTTTGAAGAACCTCAATAAATCCTTATTTTGACATGCTAACCCCTGGCAGAGAAGTGAATGCCAAGGAAGTAAAGAACAGCAAGTAAATTATTATTGAAAATAGAAGCATTACATACATTGCTGCTTTTGCAATTTCAGCTTCAAATTCACAATATTTTTTGTTTTGTTTTCTTCTTAACTAGAAAGGAAAGTCCTTGAAACTTGGATTAAGATGTATGAGAAGCAGAGAGTTTATCACTTGCTGTATCAGGCAAAACTCAAACCAATCCCACTAGTAACTACACAGATTTATGCCTCATTTGCACACTTAAATAGGAACCAGTGGACTCCAAGCTGAAAAAAGGAACTTTCTTTGAAGGCAGTTGCCAATCTACCTTTTTATTTTTCTTTAAAACAACTAAAAATTATTACTTACATTATCATGGCTGTAAGATAAGCACATTCACTATGACACGTGAACACACATATGTACGTGTGAAGGATAATTTGCACATTTGGACAATTTCTTATATCACATAATTACAGTTCTGCCAGACACCACAGCAACAGTGATTATTCACCTCACGCAATTTTTCACCTTGAGCCTTTACATTTTCACCACCACACTGCAAATTCATCATGGTGGGAACTTCCATGAAACCTGCCAGCTTCACACAATGCACTTCCTCCAGTGTACTTTTATATCCAACACAGAAAGTTTAAAATAACTTAGGTGCAATTAGACACAAAATTTCATTAGCTGCAGGTGCACTTCAAGTTTCCAGGACTCCCAGCAGTCTCATCATTATGAGTCACCCTTCAGTGCATTAGCTCTAAATGAGCCAGATGTGTTGAAATATTTAAGTCCTTATTTGAGCCCCCAGGGATTTTAGAGATATTCTTCCACTTGCAATGCATTAGCGTATCTTGCTAAAGAGATACCGAGTTACGTACACATGTTGAAGGCACATACATTCTTAAAATAAAATCAGGTTTTCATTAAATCTATATGTTTTCTTTCTGGATAACACACTAAAAGTAAACACAAAGTCCTTTGTCTACCTAATTTCATTGAAATTGATGGGTAAGAATCTTTAAGCATTTTCTCATTAGAAAGTTTATGGGTACACTGAGCTTTGGAATAAATAAAACTGTGATACATTTAACTAAAAATTCAGTTATTTCACTCAGTTTGAACCACAAAAAAAAAAAAAAACTTCTAAAAATTTCCTAAGTATTACAAAAATCAGTGTACCTCAAAACATCATTGACATTAAATGACAAACCTAAGGTGTCTTCAAATGGTAGTGCTATTCCAGTTACCCCTACCCTCCATACTGCTCTTTGAGCACAAAAATACATGCAGTGTGTTTTGCACTCATGCAGCTCTATCCCATTTCCTAACTGCAGTAAGATGAGTTGGAATTAGGTGAACAAAAGTCATCACTTGATTCAGTTTCAAAGATGACTAATCTAACAAGACAAAGTAAAACTAGCTATAAGCAAATGCAGAGCAAAACCTAGGAAAGCAAAAGGATATTTACTGTGTAAGTCCATGGCTTCTCTAGGAATGTGGATTATCAGTGCCACCATAAGCTAAATGTACTAACAAACTGGGCTGGTGTTTTTTCATCATTCCATTCTAGTATGAAAATACCTTCAGCACCAGCAGACATCATGCTGTAAGACAGTCAGCCGTTTCAATTTCAAATGCTTCAATACTGTGATTATTGGTAACTATATATTATTGCTATACTATGTTACATATATTACCTACAGATCAACAACCCTTGAAATAATATTACTCTGGATTTGGCCAGACACGTGTTCTCTGCACTCCTGGCCAATCTATCAATAGATTTGTTGGGCTTTCTTTGTAAATCTAGATGCCAATTTAAGTTCTGTTTACTTACCAGAGTAATTATATCAAACTATCATGGCACCTATTGTATTCACACTTCTAAGAAAATTCAATATGTTGATGAAAAAGCTTGCTATTTTCAAAATATGACCTCATGACAAAATACAATCTGCTGGGTTTTCAGCTGGTTCTTCTGAACACATTAGGCCTTTCAGCAGCAAGCTTTTTTTTTTTTTTAACTGACTAAAAGCTTTTCTTCTGGTTACTAAGTGGGTATCTCCAACATCAAAGACTTTGAGCAGTAGTTTATGTCACATGTATTTAAAAGTGAAGGTGTATCTTCCATGATGCTCAGCATATTCAGAGATACTTTTTTGATTAAAACATCTTAAAAATGTACATTAATATAGTAGAGGGTAACTGCACATTTTTGATGGCATTGACATCAAGGCTTTTATTTAAGCTGTATTCAGGAAGGGAAGGGGGTGAAGGTTATGTATATACTGCAATTTAATAATTGTAAATACGCCTGCAGATTCTGAAATTTAGCAAGCAGTCCAGAAAATTAACTGTAGTCTAAGGCTTCATTGTAATGATATGCACATTGTATATACCTGTGGAGTAGGACTGCAACTATGTGATTTTCAACAGAACTGACTGTTGATAGGATTTGAGTCTTCCTTATGGTATCAAAAATATAATGAAGCATTACTTGATGAACATTTACCAGCTAATATACATGTATTGTATACAGAGACACATCATCTCAAAAGGAATTTTGAAAATATTCTAGATCTAACACAGATATTTCAGCACTGAATAAAAATACTTCATCAGCAAGACACCACTGGCTCCAAGGCTCATTCTCTCTGCAAACACAAACTCTAGTCTGCTTTTAAGCAAATTCTCTGTGCTGATTCCTGTGATCTAGGGATCTTCTATGAAACAATGCTAAAGGAAAAGCAAGCCGCCGATCAGAGCCAAACTCGAACATGCAAGCAGGGATTTTTCCTTTTGTGCAGAACAGGCAGCTGAACCTAATGTCCATCAGAAAGGAAATCTTCCTGGGAAGCCTGTGTTAAGTGAAGCAGATCCAGACTCAAAGGTGAAGCATGTTGGTGTTTAGAAGCCAATTCTCTAGAACTGAACATGTCAGCTGTTAAATTCTATGCATTAACAACTTCAGCTCACACATGCCCTGGCCATACTTTCCACAACAGCTTTTGCTGACTCCTATTTAAATGTCCTTTCAGAAGATCCACCATTATGCCAACAAACTGTTGAGTTCAACATAAAAACAGGTATTTTCACCTTCCTCTTTCGTCCAAGTCTCTACATGTTTTAACATCCATGAAGAGAATCTACAGGAAAAACTTTCATGAGACTATCTCAGAACCTTGTTTTCATTCAGGTTACACAGGCTGAATTTCTGCCTGCTTCAGCTAAAAAATGAAAGGTAATTTATCACTTGCCTTCAATCTGGAAACTAATAGAATCAGTTCTGGTGGAGAAGGTTAACCAAGCTCTTCTATACTATTTCCTTCTTCCTACACAGGAAGATTATAAACCTTTTAATTTTCAGTGAACAAGGTGCTAACATAATTTTACACAGAAAATGAGTTTTGTAAGCAGATTTACATTTTAAGCACCATCTGCTCTCTTATATGACTTCTGGCTTTAAACTGAAACACTTCTTAAGATTGCATGTTACAGTGAAATATTCTAACGAAGTGCAAATTTAATTTTTTACTTAATTAAAAGCAAAATCACATTTTGCAGAACTCTTCTTTCAGCAAAATATTAAATCGGAAGTAATTTTCTAGGAAAGTAACAATGTTCAAATATATTTGAAAACTTCACAGGTCAAGCAGACACAAGATTAGAACACAAATTCACTCAAGAATTTGTGCCTGTGGAGCTTGAGATGGGTTACATGATAAAAACCACACCACATAAACTAATTAAAGATTAACATAAACTAAATATAAATTACAGAAATGTAATATAAGTTGATTATATAATTATATAATTTCATTATATACGCAAAATTATATTTCCTTAGATTTTTTTGTATCACAATAAAAGATAAAACATGAATGTAAAGAAGGGACCATCATAATCCTAAAAATCAAAGTCTGATGCAATTCAAAACAAGGACTAAGCAAAGAAGTAAACTTTTACCACTAACTAGACAATGTCTCTAACCTGCTAGGGAAAATCTTCTTTCTATATATGAGCTAATTCAAGGACCAAAGTGCTATCACTATGGGATGGGAATTTGTCACATGAGAGACTTCTATTTTCATTTGCCTTTCCCCCCATCATGCCCCTTGCAAGATGACAACAAATCCCATTCCTGCTGCCATTTTCACAGAAGTACTGACACTTTGCATTGAAAGAGAAGGGCAAATGCAGCAAAGGGAAATGAAGAAGGGAAAAAATTCTCCCTGGGTCCCAGCAGGACTTGCACTGCAGCATCACCAGCTGTGACTCACAGTGCCACCTGACTGCCCAGGCACCTGGGATAGCCAACAAATAACAATTCCTTTGTTAGCTAAAAATTTATTTCTGTTTTTCTAAATGAAAATCCTACCAAAAATATTATCAGCAGTAAGGTAATGGCATTTTTCATACTGGATGTTTAAATGACAATAAACCAAGGCCAAGCAAGGCCTGAACCCTTAAAAAAACCATGCAGTAGAAGTGACTTTAGGACTGCCTACAACTTGTACCATCTGCAAGCCTCCATAAAATACTTTTTCTTTAGAAATAAAGGTATAAGATCAGATAGGAATTTTAGTTCTTAGATCAGCTAGAATTAATCTGTATTCTGATCATTCAAAAGCAGAAAGTACTGGCTTCTCTCAGAAGTAGTTTAACTACAAATGCAGTGAGAGTGTGTTTTAGATGATCTTCCAGGCAAGTCCTGAACTGGAGCCATAAAACACTCCCCATACCACTGAAGAGTTTGGTAAGGGAATTTTAGCCTACTGATAAGAATTTTTTGACCACAACACAAAAACTGACTTGGTTGTATTCCTCAATTCAGTTCTCCCTCACCTAGCATACACTCTCCCCCTCTGATTTTGGTGACTGTACATCTATAGGTCTTGACCATTCAGAAGAAAGGAAGATGCAGTGAAATAAGCACTTCCAAATTAATCACCTTTATATGGCACATGTAAAAGAAAAAAATTAAAACAGTACTAAGCATGGAATAGAAAAATAAAGAAGCATATTTCAACCACCACAAAACATTTCTGATTACCTTTTTTTAACCACAGAAATAACACCACTAGATGCAATTTCCATAGGTCCTGAACACTGTCTTGCTCCTCCTCCTATGAACCCAAACAGAAGACTTACTGACTTTAGAGCTGCCAAAGCACACTCTGCAATATCCTACTGACAAATCATTTTATTGTTAAACAAAAAAATGAAGTTATCACAAAAATGCTCAATCATAGAATTGTCAATAATCCTTCAGGAGAGCTGTATTATATCATCCCTCTCAAACCACTGGAGAGATCTGACTTCCAAAATCAATCCTTGGACTGGTATCAAAATTGCCTTGTTGATTGAACTATGCATACATGAAAGCAAAATTAGGACAAAAAAGATTTTCTGAAAACCAGCATCAGAGAAAACATTTTTTCATATTCATTTAACACAAACTTGTCACAAGAGCATAATTGCAAACAAAAATGTAATTTACCTATAACTACATCATGGCCATCAACCAGGCCTGCAGAGAACAGCTCCTGAGAAACGCCATCTGCTGTGTCTGTCCAAAAGGTGAAAGGAATAAGTGTAAGAGCCCACAAAAACAACAAAAAGTATCAGTCATCCAATGCAATTTAACAAAAAATATATTTTAGTTCCAAAACACCCAAAGAGGCAGGATTGAATTCAAAATTATCTTCAATTAGAAGGAAAAAAGATAATTATCTTATCAGCCTCTGCACAGCAAATTGCATAAGGTAATGATTTGATTCATTGCAAACCCCCTACAGAGCTCTCCTGGCCACCAGCACTTCTCTCCTGTTATCTAACTACATCCTCATACACATTTTACAAGTGCAGTATCTTGACAACCAAGAAAATAAACAATGCTTTAGTGTGTTTTTTCACTGTTTTCTTTATGTCCTCCATTGTTCTGCGTATCTAGACAGAGACATGGTGAATAGGCCCTCTTGTTTGTTACAAGTGGGCTAAAGGACTTACATGAACAGTCATTATTTTGAGATCTAGGTTTTAAATAGCTCTTAAGTATTGTGACTCAGGAAATTCAAGGCTTGGGATGGATTTTATACTAACTGCTGTACCTGAGTGGTTAATTTTTAAGTCCCTGTGACTTGGCCTTGCCCTGGGTAAAGACCTTAGAAGGAACAGCAGGAACAAGCCTAAGTCTCACCTTATGTGGCCCCAGCATCAAACACCCTAATGGAGCTCATGCTTTGAGGCAGTTATACAAAGTTTTATCATTTCCTCAAGAAACACACACAGGGGAAAGCCAGGTAGCTGAGGCAGCTGCAGTGTCTGGAGATGAGAAGCACAGCTGCCTTCTGGCTGCCTCAGTGACTGACTATAGGAAAAGTCCTGGTCTATCCTCTTATTTCTCACCCAGCAGGAATTCTCAAATGGCTTAAGTAGCTGCTTCCCAAGTGATTCTTTTGGCAAACCAAGATGTTCTGTGCCCAGTTAAGTAACAAGCCTCTTTCATTTTTACTCATTTCCAAATATCAACAAGCAAAGGAGGTAAACAACACAAAACATATCCATGCACAGAACTACAGCACATGAAAAATTCTGTGATTTACTGGGAAAGAGACACCTCTTCCGGTCTGGATTTATTTTTAGGTGAAAGCTCTTTGAAGGCTACTCTAAATGAAGTGAATACTGACTTCTAAGGAATATAAAATAAGTTAATAGTTCAAAGGGTTGCAGTTTAACAAGGATGATATCTTCTTACTCAAAATATTGGCCTTCAGTGCATTTCATCCCAGTAATATTTGGTTTTCTTCAAAAAAAGGCAGCTGTACAAGTTGTTACAGCTCTAGCACTGGAAAGCCTACAGTTCTACAAGTATGAAGCGGAGTTTAAAGTTTCAGTACCAGAATTTCTTACTGGTGATAATACCAAAGCTAGAGATACAGCTCAACTTTCAGCTGAAGACAGCACTTGAAAAATGCTGTGCACTTTATACTCATTAATAGACCTTCTTTTATCATAAAAGGGAAAGAAACTTAAATATTACCACCATCACCACATACACTTTTATGGCTACTATATTCTATTTCTTACAATGTTTTCCAAATATGAAAATGGAAGATCTTATATACCATATAGATCATTTCAATAAGACATGAACTTGATAGAAGTATACTGTGAATACAGTCTTCTAATATATATATTATGCAACCTTGCCGCTAGAATTTACATATATTTGCAATTCTTACTCCACTGAGGTTCAATACAAAGCTCTGCACAGTAGGAAACATTCCAGAGAGGCAGTCTGCATTAACCATAAGCAGTAAGCCATTTCTGAAATGCCTTTTTAAGCAGTAAGAGAATAATTCAGTTGCAGGAGCCTTACCTCTGCCTGGAGTAAACTCGAACCGTATGTCATTAAGCTCTTTCCTGGAGTTCCTGAAAAACAGGCAGTGCATACTTTAAACTGTAATGAAGAACAGAACAACTCTTCAGTTCCTACACCCAAAGAATACCTGTGGCATTGACAACCACATTTTTGTAGTGTATTTCCTTGAAAATACTGCTTTCCCAAAGCACCCAGACTGGAAACACTCCATTGCATTTTCATGGCAGTATTTTGGGAAAACTAGCAGAAAAATATGCTTAAGTTGAAAATACATTAAGTAACATAACTGATAAAATAATGTCCTCTGATAAATATTTTCCTTTGTATCCTCAAAAGACACTCTGCCATATTGATTCTAACAGTTCATGGTTTGAGTTGGATACCTTATCCACCATGAACAACAGAAGATTCACTTGGACTTAAAGCTCCCCATTTGAGGTCAGTTTACACAAAGATACTTAAGAGACAAAGTATCAGCAAATATTACATGCTGAAAAGTAGTGGTGATGCAGTGTTCATAAAAGAGTTTCAAACTGAGTAAATTCTTTCACTGACCATCGTTGTCTCAGCAGTGAGGTTCCACCTACACATAAAACGAGCAGTAAAATGTTAAATCCAAGGTTTCCTGTCTTCCTGCTTGCCACAAAGAGTGTTTTAACCAGCTCAGTGTGTGACACAGTCATAAAGGAGTTAATATCAATATTAAAGAATTCCTTTACAGCCTTATACTGTGCCCTAAACCTCCATTCCATGCATGTTTACAGCTTCAGGTTTAGTTAATAATTTCTTCCATCAACAAAACATTAGCCTCTGCAAAACAGACGTCCATCTCATTTTTGGAAATGACAAGTCCACTGAGCACAGGGAGGAACCTAATTGCTGTAGCCTGCTCTTTTTCTAATGAATAGCTCAATCCACTTGAAATGCTAGGAGAAACAGAATGTGTTTTGCAGTTCATTATTCTTCTCCTCAGCAAGGAAACTGTATGCAAGCTCATATTTCAGCATACCAGGCCATGAAGACTTGCTGTGGGAAAACTAAATCCAATAGGCAGGCATATTCAGCTGTGACTTACAGCTATTATTGCTTGCTAAATACTTCTAAGAATATCACAGAGCCAAAACCAGTAACATGCAGAAACACAAAACCCAGAATGATTGGCAACACACACAACAGCAAGATGGCAAACCCTGAAAAATGAGTATGCCACATGCAGTGCTTAAAATGAAAAGTCCTCATTTATTGAAATGCTTCAAAGCTGAAGGAGTTTCAGGTTCCCAAAATTCTACTCTAAATAAAGAACTATAGGAGTTTAAGATCACTAACACAAAGCTGCAGTTAATGAAGCTAGCCAGGTACAGATTTACAAGGCTCATTTACTTCTGCTGTAGAAGTTTGCTGCCATTTTATGGAATATTGCACTGTCTATTTTCATTCAACAGAGAATTAGTATGAACCCCAACTTTTCCACCTTTCTCTATCTTCTAGAAAAACATGGATGGCTTTCTGTTTAAAAAAACAAGACAACGACAACAAAAAAAACCCCATCAACTTAAGACTCATCTCCAAGTTCCCTTTTGACAAAAACTTATTCCCAAAAACAAGGAAAATGCACAGAAATTTAGCATTATTCTTAACTACGAAATATTCTGACTCAATGTGTGATGTAACTCAAATGCTCATTTCTTTCCCACACTTTGGAAGAAACAAATCAAGTGAAAAAAAACTTTCACACCTTGGCAGAGGCAAACCAGGAGTTAGGAACTAGATGATCTTTAAGGTCCCTTCCAACCCCAACCATTCTGATTCTATGACCATTAAACCTAATACATTAAGTTTTCCATTTATATCTTTCCACAGACATCCCATAAGTAGAACATCTAGCATATAAAAGGCACTAAGTAATTATGAACTCTCATAAAAATTACCAGCTTCTCACAGCAGTGTGAAAGATCTGCTGCTCCTGAGACAGACTCTATCCTCCAGCAGGATGCACATGGGGTGTATGTTGCTTTGTCTCCAAATTCCAAAATATCCCAAATAAAATATTTGAGTCAAATAGTTTATTTTAGTCAAGGTTAAAATTCACTGAAGGTTGAGATGTGTTCAGTAACCCAACTTTGTTACTGAGAATTGTTACACTCTGCACTGTTTTGAACTTAGGACACTGCTGCTTTCTCTGTAATGGTATACAACTATTCAGGAAAGCAAAACAATGGAAGTTTGGCAAGATTAATTTGCTAGAAGCCAGTAAGTGCTGTAAGTGCTTTTGCTTACTGTTCCACTGCCTTCCAGACATTTATTGATTTCCATAAATTATGTATTCCATTATATAATCCACCAAATAGAAGATGCACTTGAGCTCTCCCCTAAAAGCTCCTCATGCTCTTTTCCAGCCTTCAGACACGTCTCTGGTTCTAGTAAATGTCACTGTAACTACAAATTAGTTTGCTAGTTCCCTTAGTGACAACTGTTTGGATTTGTTGATTTATTTGTAGGCAGAGTTTCCAAGCAGTGTTTCATTTGTTCCTTTTTTTTACTTACATCCATTACAGTCTTATCAAGCAGCAGCACACAGATTTTATTTCTGCTATACAGAAATAGGATTGGAAGAAAGGCACTTAGTATCTTTGTGATTAATAATTTTATCTTCTTCATCATTTCTTAATGGTTCTTATTTTCTCAAATGCATTTGTGAAAGTTATTTCTGTTTTAAAATGCCAACTCAGACCTTTGTACCATCTTTTATAATACCTCTAATGTGCTTCTAGCTCTGTGCCATTACAGACGAATACACCTTGATTATCATGGATAAAACCAGCCCATCCCTCATCTCTTCTTAAAAGTAGTAAATTTAAAGTACTTTTGTCCATTTTAATTCACTGCAAGTTGATTTTCATTATGCACTCACCTCCAACAGGAAGAATTCCAAATGTTTTTAATAAGGGTGACACCAAAGCACGCCATGCTAAGACATTTTGGCATAATTTCAGAATCTGAAACTTCCCACTTTGTGAAAGCATGTTCTGCAACTCTTCATTATTTTTTTGTTTTCATCAGAACCACTTGATGTGCATAGCAAGATTGCTAGATCTGATTTTCAAGGGAATAATGCTTCCTTAAGGAAGTAGAAAAACACAAGTGCCACCCACTGAATCACTCACCTACAAACTTGGGCAATCCTGTCATTAGGATATAAAAGAAAAATATTCTGTTTTAAAGGAAGTTATCTGCAAAACAATGCTAATATTGACCCAAATCAGGATTAGAGAATAAACAAATTATGCAGTGTTCAGATTGACATGGTTCTACTGAAAAAATCGTAAGACATGAGAGAGATTTCAAGCCTTTGCATTTTAAAGACAAAGCCTTCAAATAATTACCTAATGATAGCATAATTCCTGCTACACTCAATTATCTCTGTTCCACATGATTGACAAAAGATGTGTATTGCTGAATTAAAATAGAAAATTGTTTGTGTAATGATACAACTGTAAATTAGAGACATTAAAAGTCATTATTTCTTTTGTCCTTCAAAGCAGAATGTCTGTCATGTAAGTGCAATTCAAGAAAATGAGATGTCTTGTAATTAAACTTGAGGACTAAATCATGCTGGCATACTTTGATTATGTATCAAGCAGTAGATTTTCTTTCATTTCTGCCACCTTTTTACCCTCACAGATTTAGCCATCTTTTCTTATGCGGTTATCTAAAACATCAGCTTCTATTTCACACAAACTTCAGCATCTTCCATACAGCCCTCAGGGAGAGTCTGTAATCCTGGATGAGATCCATCCTACCATAGCCAAGTAACTGTGTATTCTTCCTTCCCAATATAAAAAAAAATTTCTCAGACAAGGTAAGCCAAAAGCAGTGTGTGTGCATGTGTGTAAGGATATCTACATTTTGTCTCAGCATTGCCTGCCTAATTTTCAGACTTCAGCTGCTCAGTCATTACATGTGGTTTCCAAAGAATGGTGTAGGGAGCTAAGAATGCAGGTACTGACAGAATGGTAACATCACAGCTGAATTATGACTGGAGAGACAACAGCAGAAGGCAGAGCATGTATTCTTTTCTACAACCAGAAATAAGCTCATCTTTAACCAAAACTGTAGGAACTTCACCATGAAAAGCACCATAACAACAGTGCCACATGGCACACCTCACCAGTCAGCTTTTCCCCTCTCATATTCCTAATAAACCCTATTCCCACCAGCACAGAACCTCCCTCACCATCAGGGACTAATGACACTGGCCAAGTCTTAGTCAGTGTACCTTAACAAGAAACATGCTAAAAATATAAAAAAGAAAAAGAAAAAGGCAAGCAAATAAATAAATAAGTATCACAATTATCTCACTTGTACAAAATTTCAATCCCACACATGTTCCTACCATCTAAAATTTGAACTGCATTGAAACTACCATGGAAGCAAAGTTAGAATGGAAAAAACAAGACACCAGAGCCTAAGAGCAGGGACAAGCAGTCTGGCATTTGCACTACCTCACTGAAGTTGTTGCTGTAATTAAAACCACAGAAGAATTCAAATGACTTGCTCATTTAGACTGCAGAGAAAGCAAAAGTTCACATCAAAATGAAGTGGGCTAATCATAGTGATTGGTGGATTCTACATCCTAGAGCTGTACTCATCCAATTTTCATTCTACATCTCTGGGGCAAGATCTTAGTACATACAATGCAAGAAATATAACTGAAGGGAAAAGGAAAAAAAGCACAGAAAAGTGGGGTTTGCAGGTTTGTTTAAAATAAATTTTACTTGCCTTTTTTTCTTCCTGGAAAAAATACTGGAGAGCCAAATGTTTGGCCTCATCAAATGTCACTCAAATTTCAAAAGGTTATCTGGCTTCTCTCAATAATGTCACCCATTTTTCTCTTTCACATGCTTAAGGCAGGAAGCCCAAGATAAACACAGTTCCCCATGTAGCCTGTGCAGCCTTGCTTTCATACTGTTAGCTTATTTCACAGGTGCTGTATTTTTTATTAACAGCAGAATTTTAAGTATTAATTACCTGTACTGATGATCTGTGGTACCTGTTTCTTATCTCAGTTTTGATTAATTAAAACTTTATTTCAACTTTATTTACAGAACATAGTTCATATACACACCACAGGGAAATACAAACCGGCACTTTACTTTCAATATTATAAGGATGAGGGAATAAAATCTTGGAATAAACAAGTAAACATATTTATTCATCCCGTATTCGAGGTTTGGCTACATCACAATCTTCTATACATTTATGTTCCCTGCCTTACAATTTTCTTATGCCTCGGCTGTGGAATTGAGCTATTAATCTAGGGCAGACCCAGTGAGAATCCTCTCCTACCTCAACAGAAATCACAGTTCACTTTTTTCCTGCTCCTGCCCCCACTTTCTTGATTTCTGAAGTCATGATACTATGCACACAGATGAACCGAGGCAGGAATAAGAGGAAGTCTGTTTATTAATGGAATTTTGTGAATGAGAACTCGAAGGCTCCTGTGGGATCATATAAACACAACAGAACAGAGCAGTTTTAAAGAAGCATTAGCCTCCCGAGGATTTGCCACATGCTTATGTAAACCCCTTTCTTTCTAACACTTTCATGCTCGGTTGTCATTCACTAATCAATACCCAGGCTCCCCCATAACAAATTGCCATAATATCAAGAGCAGATCATGCCTGTTCAGCACCGTGGAGATGGCTCTTCTTAACTTACTTTTAATTACTTCAGGTCAATTCTCAATTAAACAAAAAGGCATTGCTGCTAACTCTTGGTAAGACTAAAAGGGATGTTTGAATTCTCCTCTGCTTCCAGATTGCCACCAAGAAGAATGGTGGCAATATCTCTGTATTCATAAAATGTGGTCCCAAAATAAACAGCTATTTGAAGTTCTTTAAAACCTTACCATTTACTTCAGAGGTTCTGGAAAAACTCCATGAGTTTATAACTTAGTTCCCTCTATATATATTACTGAAAGAAGGAAATACATTTAGTATATGATGTTTCATGATCAAGTCATAGGACTCAACAGTTTAATACACAAAAAAATGCCACTACTATTTAATCATCACATGATATTGGGTAAAGAGCAGATCCCCCAGATGATGGAAATGCTTACTTGTTAATCAGTATACATCAAGAGGTAGCAGCAACACTGACAGCAAAGCACAGTCAAATGATGCTTTCAAGAATAGAAAACAGCCAATGCCAAAATGAAACAGTTTCATTTGGCTGTTAAGCTGTTGGAATGAGACAGCAGCAGTTACCTGTTAAAGATCTACTGTCTCTATGCCACTCACCATACAGAAAAGGTAAGTGCACATTAAAAAAAAGGGAATTGTTATGGTCACAATCAGATCAGCTAGGAACACTGTCCAAAGCTCCAGGCAGCTAATAGCTCCTCCCTCAGGAGAGGTCTCTCCAACACTTCTATCCATAGCTGATAGGTCCATATTGCTTAAGACTCAAAAGAAACTACAGTGCTTTCAGTCTAGAAGAAATGGATGCAATTTGACAGTAAAACTTAGAAACTGTGTGACAGAAGAAACACAAGAAAACTGATACTTTTTAGAAGTGACACATACACATTAAGTCCTTTCTCTCAATCCACTGGTTTACAGCCCCAAGTCTACATATTATGACAAAGAAGTGTTAGAACTAGAGACATTTTAAATATATCTATATCCAAATATGCTGCTTCTCTCTTTCTGCAGTTGCTGATGCCAGAAGCTAAATCAGAAGAACATTAAAAGCCCTTCAATTTTTTGACTTCCTACATTCATTTCCAGCTAAGTCAAGCAGCAAATTCTGAAACAATATTTTTTGCTTCAGTTATCAGTGACTCATTTCACTGCACAGGCAGTGAAAAGCAGCATTCACTTGCATCATCTTTTTAGAAGTTCACACTTCCTACCTGCTCTCATACATCAGCAGTGGAAATAACTTTAGCAAACAGCTATCAGGTTTTTGCAGCAGAGATGGCAATATTGATCATAAATTTTTTCCTCTGAAATTACTCTGAAGTAGCACGGCAGTTTTTTTAAGGGCAGTGGTAAAGATTTAACTTCTGAAACGCATTGGTTTTTAACAAGTACTAGAAATACAAGGAAGGGTATACACCATTACACTTGGAATTTAGTTATGTGGTAAAATCTTAATGCTTGGTAGAAACCAGAAGTGAGCTAAAACAGACTTCTTCCTAGAAAGAACTGGAATTAAGTACAGAGAACATCAGTAATGTTAAAAAACAATCACCTGGAAGCATTCAGAGAGCATTTCAATAACAGAGAGGACAACATGCACATAATTTGATCACTTTGTTAAACATTACAGCTCATTGTGGTTACTTGCCTTTCTGGATTTGCCTATAATTTAACCTATCCACTTTGAGTATATCTCTGAAAGACCTCTGCATGTCCTGATACCAAATATTATTGCTAAGTCACACTTAAGGAAGTCAAACCTTTTTAGCTGCATGACTGAAGTGATACAGCATCTGCCTGACTGGTAAGAAATACCAGAGCAACTTAGAGATTAAGCACGCAAAGCCTTGCTTTGTATGCTTCTGCATGCCTGGTGCACAAGAGAGGGATTATAACCTGTTATTCCAGTGACAAATTCTTCAAGTACAGAGTTGAAAAATAGCCACAATGCTTGAAGCAAAATTTCAGTTCCTTAAATCAGAAAGCGTGAAAGGCCAATCATTGCCAGGAGGCCAAGGGTGTTTCAGAATAGAGTTCTAGAAAAGTGATTTTATTTATGAAATCAAGACAAAAGGCTTACAACAAGTTCTACAGGAATATGGAGGTTTGTAATAAAACCTTGTAATTCCCCAGAGCACAAAACAGGCTTTGAGGGAAAGGCACAGAGAAACTTTTGACTTTATCCAAATCAAAGAAAGTTTTAAACGTGTTGAATCAAAAACTCCCTGGAAGTGTGCATCCTTTTAATGCCACTGGCTCAGAGTTTTACAGTCCTGATCACCTGTCAGTATATTACTGTCAAACAAAAGGAGACTTTTAAGTAAACCAGAAAGACACCTGAGCCACAACAAAATTTACAATCTGTGTATCATCCGTCTAAAAGTCATGGATCCTGACTAGCTTTTCAAAAAGAGTGGGAAGCATGGAAAAAAGTCTAAGCTTTGTTTTAAAATCTTCAAAGGTTTCTTATGTTTATCCTGCCAAACTTTTCTTTTTACAGTCAATCAGCTTCACCAGCAAAGTCTGCTCCTATGTTAAATTCTTGTCACACCTGTGTCCCAGTGCACCTCTTGGCCCCTCTAGAGCAATGACAAACGTAGAGCAAAACAAAATAAATTTTGCTAATCTAAATTTAATAAGCAGAAAAAAATACATTGATTCCTTGACTCAATAATTATAAATTTTACATTGTTTTGATAAAAAATATACTATTTCTCTATAAATGAGTGATGGTATAGCAATTGCATACAGGATTACCTAGGTGATAATTAAAGTAAATTTTTCAATTTTTAATTTATTTTCCATAAAATACAGCAAGGAATAAAACCATTTTTAATTAGTGAAGAGGAAATACATAATTTACCATTTTAAAGGCAAGCTTTGAAGGAAATAATAGATGTAAAAAGAAAAAGCAGGATTCAAGTAAAAAGTTTAACCAAAGGTTCATGCTTACTGATTTCAGTCATGATTTAATCATGGTTATAAAGAGTATTTAAATGAAATCTCCATGTATGAAAATAAATTCAGTTCAGTAACCAAATCCCCACACTTCCCTGATTCCCAGGACAAATGCTTAGAGGTGGTGGCAAAATAAAGCTCACTGCTGTAATCACAGGTACATTTATTTCAAGAATCCTACAAACGGTTTTGTTTATGATGTTCATAACTGGATCAATTCCCAGACCATAGAGAAGTTCTGTTACTTTACAGCTGTAAATCCACTGCACAGCTGGGAGTGTGTTTGTGGATTTTGTCATTAAATAGACTTGATAACAGAGACCACTCTAATAGCAAAAATGCTGAGAAATACCAATATTCTTGGTGAGAGATATACACCAGCCCCAATTCTTAAAAAAAGAGATTGAAATGATGGAAGTTTTTGCTTAACATACCAAAACAAACCTGGAAAAGTATTTTAAACAGAATGAGACTTGAGAACTTTGATTTATGGTACTAAGCCAATTATCAAACCCAGTCTGCCTCTAGCCAGATCAGATTTTGGAGTTTGCTTGTTCATAGTTCTTGGGGTTTTATTCCTATAAATGTAGGTATTAACCAACAAGAGCAGCTCTACTAGGTACCACCAGCCAAGTACATTTTTCTTATGACTTTACATCTCATTAATTTTGTAGGAGGTCAAAAAGCCAGGCCAACATCAAAGCAGGAAGATCAGCACCTGAGCTTGTGCTGACACCAGTGAGCGATACCTCACTGTCTGTGTTTGGGTACACAGGAAATCACTGCTGACTCAAGTCCCAACAACTCTGCTGCTGCAGCACCCAACAGGCAACCACCCACACCAGCTACTGCTTGGACCTGTCTGCCCAGAGCCCCAGAAGGGTATTTCTCAGAACTCATCAAATGCCACAGTTTCCAGCTACATTAGCAGAGGAAATATTTTTCTATTAAATATACACACAAGCATTTACATATAAATCATAGAGTGACCTTACAAGCAATTCTGCCTTAGCATTTTCTCTACACTTTATTTAAAATAAGACATGCAATAACAGAAATATCCCATTTGTCAGTAGAATATTTCCATTTGCCCCTTGTATTCTTCCATAGGCTTATCTAGTGTGCAGGAACTGTATTAAATTAGGTCCTGGGACATTCCAAATCACTGTCAATAAATTATCTTCCTGTCATAGGAGCTAATTTAACCATTTTAGATTGCTTCAGATGATTTGCAATTCTTAATTATTAACCATTAATGAGTCTCCTACTTTAACATGAAATATCTCTGTTATTAATCCAGGTAGTCAAACCTTCTAACAGTGATCTTCCTAAATCTGTAACTGCAACAACTTGGTGATTAGATTGGAATTTCAAATCCAGGGTGGTAAATCCTCCTCACTTGCTTTTCCTGGTGCTGTGAGCAGTCCTGTTGGAGGACTAAATCACAGACAATTGCCTTTGAACCCTCTTTGCAGAGTTCTTGCCAGGGTCTGCTGCTGAGACACACAGTGTTCACAGCCTTACTGGAAGAAATGTGGATTACAGATTTCATTCCTTCTGACTCTCAAATACCACCTCCTCTTGAGGGTGAGGATACAGAAGCATGGGAATTTATTTCAATGTGACAATTGCTCAGGCTGAGTCAGAGTTACACGCTGTGGCAACAGAGCCAGCCAGGGAGAACCAGTATTTTCACTTCACTGCAAAATTCAAGCACAGTCTCTTAACTACACTTGAGCTTTAAAACACTAATGGCCTGTATTAAGCATTTAATACTAGAGCCTTTCAAGAGCTTTGCATGGAATTACCTAAAACAGACTCTGATAATTTCCCTTTTGGGGCAATGCACTCCAAGACACAATACTGCAAAAGATAGAAAGTAAATTGGAAATTGCTGTCTCCAGCCAATGAAGCAACCCTGACAGCAGAGAATTTTTTGACAAGTTAGTTCACACTGAGAAAACTATGAAAACTGAAAGGAATTAAATACAAGTTAAGGACAGATAAATCAGTTAGTCTGGATGGTTTTCAACTTTAGTAAGGGAGTTAAATACCACCACTTGTATAAAGAGTGCCATGGGATTCTTTAAAGATTCTTTCAGACTGTGAGTGGTGCTTCTGATCCACAAGGCATTCACAGTAAACAGAGGATGGTCTTAATTTAGCACACCCACTGAACTACTGAATGAGTCCAACCCTGCTCTGACTGGGAAAAAATAATAGATCCTGACAATCCAGGTAAAGAAATACTTAGATGCATTAATTCTTTTGCCAGAATTCGTCCTTCGTGAAAGTAATTTTTAATTTTTATGGATGCTACTAACCTTGTTCTGGAATATACTGCTAGGAAAAAAAATGCAAGCTATTACCTAAAATGTGATGGGCTGTCACAGTTTAGCCTCACTATAGACGAGGTAAAAAGAACAAAGCAGAGGAGCACTTTCTTCCTGCTCACCCCCACCCACCTTTTGCTCCTTTTTAAGGTTGCCCACCTCCTTACCCTTTGCCCTGTCCCAAATCCCCAGGCAGTACTCTTTAAACCTTATGGTCCACACTCCTAGCCTCATACTAGATTGTTTCTGCTCAAAAAGCTCTAAATATTTGTATCAACTTCCATGACAAAGTCTCAACAGTGAAGAGGAAGCACAACTCCAGTGCTACCAAAGGTACCTTGCTAAAGACAGTATCTATAGTCAGCCAGTGGCTGCCTGAGCTTTGGTGAATGTTACAGAAGCAAAGTAACTCTTGCCTTTAAATTTGCAAATACAAAGAAATACCTCTGAATCTACACTGCTGGGCAGAGATATAGGCAGGTTGTAGCCTCCAAGGTCAAATCAGTCCTTTGCAAAGTGCCAACCAAAAGGAAAGTGTGTTACTTGGTGCAGCCAGCGTCCCTACACTGCCCCCAAATACACACACACACACACACTGTGTTTATGTGCTAGCTCTGACCCTGCTCACATGCTCAGGCTTCCAGCAGAAGCAAAACCCGTGCAAAGATTTATACCCCTGACCACCTCCTACCACTGAGACAGGACACAGCCAGAGCTCACACGGGACAGAGGTTTGCACCAAGGAGCATTCTTCCCTCAAAAGGAGGACAGTTAAATTAACAGAACTCTGCAAAATTATACATCAGATTTTTGGGTTTTGCAAGACACTGCCAACAGTGTTTCCAGGCCTCAGACCACATCTGCTTTTTAAGAGTATTTTTTTCTGTTTAAGGGAAACTTACTGATTCCTAAAACAGAAGTTCTTGTTTCTTCCCTCTCTACCAATAACCACCTATATTTTCACAAATATAGGAAATTAACCTATTACTGTTACTACAGACTTGCTTTAGGGAAGGTAGGGAGAGGAAATTTTTTTCAGCCATGAATTAAAGAGAATTCTTAAAAAGAACAGAAGTTCATTGTGCAAGTAAGACCTTGGAAACTCCTGTTTCCCAGGAACAGTCCTCCTTTACTTCTGCAGAAAGCTGAAAGCACAATCCCTGATGTTTCACTAGACTTGTATGTGTAAAATGTTTGCTCTCTCAATATTCCAACGCTGCAAATAACTGGGTAAGAACCTAATCACTCTCTGGGTTTCATGATAATTTATAGACACCCAAAGCACCTCACTGGTACATCCACACAGCAGTACAAATTGGTCTGTTTGTAAATGGTTTCATCTACCTGCCAGCAGAGAGATGAAAAAGAATATTGATAGCATAACTGGGCAGTTATGTAAATTGGACAACTAAAATTATTCCAAATAATCTCTAAGTCTTTCCTATCCTCACAATAAAATTAATTAATTCTCTCTTTTGTACACAGCCTTTGGCAGCCATGCAACCTTTTTGCAGCTGTCTTAGAGAAGTAGTCAAGAAAAGGAAGAAAAGAGATTTTTGGAAGTTGGCACTCATTCTGTGTAATTGTTTTGTTGTTTGTTTTTTTTTTGATTACAAACAGCTGGAACCAGGATACTAACAATTTATGTTACTGTTTTAAAGCTGTTTCTTATGCCTAAGTCTGCTATTTGTCTCTAATATGCTGGTTGTAATTTTCTAATTATTTCTGACTTCTTATCTTTTGGTTAACATAAAAATTTGTAACATTTAACTTTTCTCCATAGCAATAATTAGGAATTTACAACCTCACATAGATATCCTGTCAACACAAACTGGATGTAAGCAAGTTTTAAAGTGAGTGGTAATTTAAGAAAAAACATAACAAAGCTATCATACACATAAAAAGCTATCAAAGTTTCATATGAAAAAGTAGTTTTATCCAAGAACTAGACTGCATAATTAAGTAATTCAAATCTTAGTTATAAACTGATTTTAATTAAAGGTAATCTGACTCATTTCAACTAAGTAAAAATTTAAGTCAGACAACATATTTGTATCCTCTTTCTAAAATACCCATCTCTTCTCCACAGTGGCTGATAGAACTTGCCAGTGAAAAACATTTTGAGTAGGCAACTTGTAATACAGCTATGGTTTATTTCTGTCAGAGGCTGACTGCTGAAGTGTGAAAGAAACTCATTAAAAACTTCGCACTGTGATTCTGTATTATAAGGAAAAAAAGAAAGCAAATACTTAATGAAGGGTACACTTAGCCTGAAGACACATTCATATTCTGCTTTTCATTTTACACTATTTCAGTAAGCAATTAAAAGACAGCAATTAGTCACAGAAACACTATTCATACTGGTCATACTGGGAGATTATACAAGTCAGCACTGATTTTATGTTATTATTATGAAAGTAATGAGGGAGATCCAGATAATACAGCTAAATAAATAGAAGGATCTCTTACCTTAATCTTAAGACAAGATTCACCGCACATGGAACTTCACTGTATTCCTCACTAACAGCAGGCTGAGACTATTAGAGAAAAAAGAGGAAAAAGTCTTGTAAAGGATGCCAAAGGGAAAAAAATCCCCAAAAAACTTTCATGCTAACAGTTTGAAGTTAGCACAGAATATTTAACACATTCTCTAACTCTCAGAAACCCTCTGAATGCTTTCAGCACAAAGCCTATAACATAGCTGATACCACAGAACTCCCATATTTCAATTACAGAGAAACAAGAAATAAATAAGGCCTGCATTAAAGCACTGTGTGTAGGAGCTTGCATCACCACCTTGCATCAAAGCAACAATTACCTATTAAATCATATGCACACAGTGAGAATTCCAAACTGCTACTCACATTATTTTTGTGTAACAGTTTTGGTCGTTGAGGAAGTTTTACATCTACTCATATACAAGGAACTAGCAGCATATCAAAGCAAGTATCACAGCTCAGAGGATGTCTTCCACAGAGAAAAATCAGGAACACTGGTATCTTTCACGTTATCACTCTTCCCTAACACTGTGATATCCTCCCAGCTCTCAACTAAAATCTGTATGAAGCCTCAAGCAAAAGTGTATCCTACATACAGAATGCACCAGGCTCCTCTATCCTACCATGATTTCATACCCAACTTGGCATATTGTCATCAGTCACAGAACATCCTGTTCAAAGGTTATAAAGGGTTCAGAAGCCCTCCCAAAATAAAGATTTGCACAACAAATTTCATTTGACAGTTTTTTTAACATTTTTCCATATCAAAGATACTTTTAAAAAAGTTACACAAAATCGCTATTTTATTATCTGTGTATAAGCAGACATTATTGAATTTTCGGAAAATTATTTTTCACAATCAGTAACATGAAAGCAGGTTTTCTTCTGCTTCAATCAAATTCCTTCCATTCACATAAGCTACAGTTATTTCTGCATCTTAAACAGACATGTTATGCCATTATATAGGAATGTGGATCCAAAAAACCCAAGAGGCACACACCAACAGTGACAAGATGCATTAGTCTTAGTTCCAAGTGATCTTATAGAGCACTTCAAGAAACAAAAATCAACACAGGGCTTCAAGCAGAGGCTTTTCTTCTCTTCCATAAACTAAGCAACCTTTTTTATTATGAGTTACATGTATAAACTGAGTCTCAAGCAGAACTCTCTCAGAATGTAGAGCTCTCAACATTTAGGACAGAAAGACTGCGTGGTGAAAGTCCTTTTTTCGTACCTGGCTTACATAAAGCGTCTCAGATGCTGAAGAGCTGTGTAAATTAGGTCTGCAATGGAGACACTGGGGTCATCACAGGAGCTATTAGGACTAAATCTGGCAGGAAGCTGCTAAGCTTTTAGAAGATTTCTCTGACACCAATAAAAATCAGAGAATCTAAAATTGTAGGTGAAGTGGCAAGGGCCACCCACCCAAGGAACAGACATTTCTGAAGAACGTTTAGTCTGTAAGCTATAATCCTATTAAACAATTGATTATAGCAACAATGCTTCCCACACTCAGCACAGGGCCATGAGATTGTATGTAGTATTTTATCCTCCTGAATCAACTTAATTCTTCAGTACTGAACTATTTTACTGTGTATTGAAGGAAATATTTTAATTATAAGCTACATGTCATGATACAGATCCTAAGAAGAAAAAATTATTTGGAGATGTTCTGGCTACTCCATTGCAGCCTTCATTACCCTTACAGACAGCAATTAGTGTGATCTAGTTACAAAGATTCATTAAAAACAGCCAGAGTACTTATCTTCATTAATTCTCCTGGACACAAACATAACGTGACTTTTAAATTCCTATCCATCTTATCCACTGTGTGCTGAAGTTCATTGTTACAGGCACAATGGTGTACAGCCCTATCCTCACAAGCACTTGCCATACAAGGCTGCAGAACAATACTCCCACCTTAATTCACATTTTTAACAGCAGACATGAAAAAAGAAATCCCTTCACTCAAATGTTTGGAAGAAAAAAAAAATTGATAAAGACATTTTTACCTCTGCATTCTCCTCCTCTTTCAGTCTTCGTGACTGGAAAACAAATGCAGTGAGATATGAGCTATGCAAGTTTATGCAACAAAGATCCAGAAATACTAACAATTAACATAAAGACAGAATGCCTTTCAGAGTTTAAATGTCTTGGCACAAACAGAACATACCTTTTCCTGAGAAATAGCAGCTTTGCCTTCTTCACTCTTCTCATCCATTTCATCATCACTCCATTCCCAGTCCCCATCTTCTGTTTTATGGAGGTGACCACTGGAACCTGGCACTCGTCTGACCTACCAAAATATGATTTACTATTACACAGACATCTTTAGTCTTTACTGCTGTTTTGGTTAACTAGCAATTACTTGCAATTTTTATTCTATGTGCTCTCATCAATTTGCTGCAGGAGCTACTAACATATTCCAATAATATCTGACCTCCTTAAGCCAGTGGTGTTTCGATGTCTCACATCATATGAGCACTGATCTACTTGGTTCTACATTCTGTTGGTTGGTGGCAGTGATGAAAAACACAAAACAGCAGAAAAAACTAAATGTAAAAATCTGACTAGAAAAATTATGGTATTTTTCAACATAACAGAACTTAAAAACTAAACTGGTATTAGTCCTGCTCTAAACCCCAATGATTTGCTGCAAACCATAATGCGCAGAGAGATGCAGCATGTGACAAATTCCAGCTACTTCTAAATCCCATCAGGTACCATATCACCAAGATGCATGATAGGAAAATAGTTTCAATAGTTTCTTCAAGCCTGAGACCACGAGCTTCCAAGGAAACTGTGATGTAGGCAGTAATACAAATTTTCCAAAGCAGATTTTCACAGAGAGCTGGGCACTTTTGCTGTTTCTGTACTGGGTTAGGCCAAGCACAGTTGGGAGCTGGCTGGCCTGACACCACAAGAGCATGAGTGATAGGAACTCTCTTCCATACACAAACAGGTATCTTGATGTCCATCTGGGCTCTTTTCCACCCTTCTTTCCTTCACTCCCCAAACACTCACCTGCTCCTTGCCCCTCCCTTTTGCACATATAAGACTAAGCCAGAGAAGAGGGTGACATTTTCAGACCTCACCACACTTCTGCATTTCCTTCAGTCCTTACGATATTCCTCCCTTACATTTCTTCCCTGTACAACTGAATAAGAGTGCCCTACTCAGTTTCTGCGTATTTTGCTCTCATTTGTAACTGAAAAGAGGGGAAACCTACGCAGGACACTGAGGGAATAAACTCTGCACAATCTTCCCTGTTACCCACACCAAGATCCTGCTGGACCAATTTTAGCCTAGCTACCTCCAAGCTCGGTAGAAGCAGCCTGTGTGTGTTTGGGAGGAGCAGGCAGACACCAAACCAGCAGTAGCACAGCAATTCTTTACTCAGCTGCAATCAGCCCAGGCACAATCAGCGGGCTCTTGCTGTCTGCATGGTCAGGGATCAGCACAGACACAAGGTAATCTAGCAGGCAATTTGCCTGCTGCTTGTGGATGTCATTTATTATCCTTCAAGGAGACCGAGGTAGGCTTTTGTTTAAAAGCACAGGCATCTTCCAAATGGCTCTACACAAACCTACCACAGGACATCATCTACAACTTTTTGTGCTTTTCCAGCACAATAGGATATATTGGTTTACAGACACATTCAAATACTGCACCGTGCACTAATCAGTATCTCTTCTGCTTCCATTTTCAGTTGTTTTGAAGACTTATTCTAAACAGAATGATTTTAATGGGGCTTAATGATGCTTGCATCATTTGCAGAGAGGAGTGCATTTCAAGTTTTTAAATAGACTGCCTTTTAATAAAAAATAAACAAATGGCTCAAGGAAAAGAAACTTAGTACAAAGCAAAATACCATGTTGAATTAAATTATTTTCTTGAGAGGTTTCTGAAAGCAGGAAAACAAGTTTACTGGTACTCTGTTTCAATCAGACTTATTCCCACCAACACACATGTTCACAGGAAAGAAATTCTAATTTCAGCTAGAGCAAAGTACCCAACCTATTCAACTTTCAAAAATGTGATGTTGTTGTCTAGAACATTTTTTTAATTGGTGTGAGTGCTTAACACTTGCACCACTTGGTGAACTAATTTGTACCATTTTTACACTAACAAGCCTGGCTGTGATCACTCAGTTCTGGCTAAAGCCACAAAGAATCAGTTACATATGGAGGGCACACACCCTACCTAGGTGAGGGAAAGAGCACGAGTAGCACACCACATCTGCAAATAAATTGTCTCCTTGTTCATCATAAACATCTCACTCCAGTATCAGATATTGGATGGAAATATACATTATTTTTATAACATATTAAATTTCTGTTCTAGCTATCATTTGAGATATTACTAGCAGACTGGTACCACAGGCAGCATGCTTGTGTTTCACTCCAATAATAACAGCATTAAGGCAATTGAGAATATTGCATGTATTTCTCCTGATACCCTGCTACAGGTCTTCCATTTTACAGAGAGAAATAATGCAGCAAACAAATGAAGCTGTTTATATACAAGGGCACAAAGCAAATCCAGGACAGAGGACAGAACCTAAACAGACTTCTTGTGTATCTACAAAAAAAAGAAGTAAGTTGGTTTACATTTAACATTGCATGCAGTAGCCATACAAATGTAATTTCCCCTTAGCTTCAGTCAAAATACACAACACT
Organism: Cisticola juncidis; assembly: GCA_013400215.1. Taxonomy (NCBI): domain Eukaryota; kingdom Metazoa; phylum Chordata; class Aves; order Passeriformes; family Cisticolidae; genus Cisticola; species Cisticola juncidis. Next base: position 1,994,961 of record VXBR01006565.1, read on the forward strand.
GATAATTCCTTATGCTAGAATTGTATATCTCTCAGGAAGAATTTCAGAGGGAAAGGAAAACAAATTAAAACATGCTCAATTCTAATTTTGGTTTTACTGATTAAGAATCTAAATGATCCTTTAAAAATAGGAACTAAACTGAATCATAACGTTAGCTAATAAAGAAAACAATGAAAGTTCAGTTTTACAAGACAAATTAACACATATTAGAAAACATATTTCATGTAAGCCAGAAGACATCAGACAATAAAAAATTACTTTGAATGACTGGCAGTTAAACTACAGCCAACACAAAAGCAGCTCAGAACATTGTAATGTACAACCAAAAGCTGTTTCTAGGAGGAAAAGTTGAATAAGCCACTGTCAACATTACCACAGCTGTGGAAGAAAGACATTACGAACATCAGTTAAAACAGAGAATACATGGACAAATCAGTGAGTGAAAACAACATGACCACCACAGAATATTAAGCATTATATTAGTAGTAGTATTGTCGTATATGTTGTTCCTGGTTTAAGCTTGTTGCAGAATACAACACAGTCACAAAGATTTAAGTATAAATTAAGCTGCTGACAGAATTATTTGTCCCCACCCCTTTAAAGTAGGATACAGACAATCCCTGCCAATAACACCATGCACCAGCTTTCCAGGAGAATGTGTGTTAACAGATGAACAGGGCAACCATAAATCCCACCCAGTGAAGGTCAGGCCTGATCAGCCTGACAGAGAGGGAACTCCATCGGTACAATGCAGAAGCTGCCACATTTCCTGAGGCTTGACAAAAAGAAAGCTACAACGTAGAAAAGCAAAACATAAATTGTTGTATTCTGGGCACTGATGTGCTCACTGTATGTAGATGTTAGAGACTGGGGAAAGAAAAATCTATTATTTATTACTGATTCTTTAGCTGCTGCAATCTCTTTACAAGTTTGTTTTTGTAAAGTGACAGCGAAGGGAATGAGTACTTTCTGAACACTAAGAATTTACTACTTCCTTATTCACAAATGTTCAAAACAGCAAAAAACTGGGACCACTTACAGATTAATTCTTTTATTTCAGTGTCTAAATTTATCAAATCAATAAATAAAAACCATACACTGTGGGATACCAGTGCAGACACATAAAGCATTACTGCATTTCATACACGGTCCAGCACATGATCTTAGACTGCATTACAAATCTATTATGTCAGTAAGAAGAATATTAGGCATCTATTGAATTTTTTCTCCTTCTGCAGGAAGATGACCAAACATTGACTTTCCCACTATCTGAAATATTTAAGGTACTCCTGCTGAAGCTCTGGCAACTGAATATTTGCAATGGATCCTGGATAGATTTAAACCAGCATTTTCAAACTTTGTTCCACCGAGTATGGTGACCTGAAAGCATGGGAAGTAAGATACATTTGTGGAAGTAAAACTGATGGCACTAATAAGCATTAATGTTCAGTATCATGGAAGGTGCCTTGCCATCCTCCATACACAGGTAACACAGAGCCCAAATTTAATTTGTTCCTGGATTCCTGGAGAGTAGCAAATGTGTAGATTCCAGACATTTGAAGCACATCAGCAAAAGTCTTTGTAGAACCCTGACACTGCTTTCTATTAATTTCTAACTAGAGAATAGGCAGTGCTGTTGACCATTTTTTTGCATTTGTGTATCCCTACAGAAGGCAAGCTATACTTATTTAATTTTTAAACACATATCCTTCCAGAAATAAAACTGTCTTTTAATTTACCACTGATGCCCTTCAGCTACATATGCTAGTATAGTAGGGAACAGACACCCAATCCCATTTGCCCCAGAGAGCAGTAATGACAAGGCAGTTATTCGAAAATCTCACCTTTTTAATTTTTTGTCTGTCCTCATAAAAGCATGTGTTTTATGCAATTCAAACCCTTGTTTTTTCTCACCACAATTTATGCAGGCTATTGTTATGAATGGGATGTACCACCATCTTAGTAAAAAAATCTGCTTTGTAGAACTCAATAAGCGTTAAGATAGAACAGTAATTTAGTGTTAGTGTCCCCTCCTCTTCAACCACTCTGAATGCTACAAATATCGTCAAAAAAACCCTCTAGTCTTTCTTTGTTTTCCTCCTACTTGGAAAAAAAGTTAAAATTTGCAGTGTTTCATACTCATACACAAAAACTATTGGAATACTTCCTGAAGGAATCAATTACACTGGAAGATTAAAGTCAAGAAATACGAGATCATTATATCTTTCTTCAAGGAAGAATACTGAATACAGGAGACTGATAATTCTGCATTGAACAGGACTTCTTCAGCTTTCTACTGGTTCTGGAAGAGCACCCTTTTTAAGAGATAACACAGCAGAAGTCAACAGAAAATAGATCTCTGTTAAAAATCAACACCAAAAAAAACCCCATTTGTGTTAAATATTTATGGTACTGGTTCGTTTTTACAAGCCAAACAGTATCATGGTTACAGGGTGACAAGTGTGACACCCAAGGGCATGGCCATCAATTGAGAAGACTGACACGAAATCTTACCTACACTCCCAATTTAGAAATGGAATGCAGTGCAGCTATCGGTGAGAGGAAAACAAAGCCATTATCAGCTGAAGAGAGACAGGATGAGGGACCACATTCCTGCCCCTCTAGAGAAAATGATGAGAAAAGTACCAGTGAATGAGTGTACCAAGTCCTCATCCACTCTGAGAGAGGCCTTGTCCAACACCCTCCCCCTTTCCACTCTTCACCAATTCTTCTACTGCTGGGGTAATGCTGCTTAGAGACAGCAAAATGTAGTGTCTCAAAGTAAGACACTATTTTGTTACCAAAACATCTTGTTTCTAAGTGCAGGTATTCCCTGAACTCCTAATTCTGCTTTCCTTAAACATGAGGTTTTATCTAAATAATACTGTGACATACTTATTATCTCTGCTTTCAGCCTGAGTCCAAAATTGCAATCTGATTTTGCTTTGAGAAATTGCAGTTTTGCTGAAATTCCAGTCACGTGGGAAATGTGCAAATTTAGTAACTCAGTATGATTTTTGGTTTTCAGGCATTATTTCTCCATTTATTAGTTCCACTACGTAAACTTCATTAGTGAATGTTATTAGCTGCAAATAATTCTTTCACTCACATTTTAACAATAGTCCTTTCAGGCATGAACGTACCTGTGCTCAGGAGGATGTTTTCAATTAATTGTGCAGAGGAGATACATTGCTCCCCAAGTGTGTCACTGCACCTCAAACACAAGGAATCTCAGGTGGCTTCAGGCATGACCTGGTGGCTAATGCAGAGCGAGGCTCTTTTCTACCCTCTTTCTTTTCCCTGCCTGCTTCCCACCACCCTTCCAATCACATTAAGGTGCCAAGGCCAAGGGTACCAGGCAAAAATCAGAGAAAGCAAACCAAAGACACAGCAGATTGGTGAAGTAACTTAGTACTCTGTAAGATGATGAAGACAGAGCCAGATCTTTAGAGCTTTCTTTCCTGGCTGCTCAGACGAATGCACATCATGATGCTGAATCACTACTAGACTTTCCACTAGAGGGATCACTAGATTGACCTTGATAATCATCATTTTCCAATTCCACCATGCTTTTCTATCATCCAAGCTGTTTACTTTCTTAAAATAACCAGAGGTGAAAAGAAAGAAGACAAATACAGCCTCATGTAGAGCTTTCATTATTCAGTAGTAGAAAACTCATTATAAGGTGGGTTTCACTGCCAGCATCAGGGACACAGTAAAGAATATTTAGGAAAACAGTCTATTACTGTAGAATTCAAAGAAGAAATTACTATGACTTTCACTTACTTTCGAACTCAGAGGTTTGAAAGTACAATTTCAAGGTGAAATTCTAATTTCCACCTTTTTCTATTTTTTCCAAGGTTTCCAATTGCTTATGTACATAAGAGAAATTACTCTAATACACATTCTGCATTCCACACAGATTTCACAGAGACCTGAATTTATTCAAGGTCTCTCTCAAATATTAAGGTGACCAAATTAAAACTTGAGTGTAGTTCTCAAAAAGAAGTAATAAATTAACATGAAAATAATTAACAGAGATCTGCAATTTTTATAAAATCCAGTTTTCTAAACCCCCCAGTGTTTCTATTTCAGTCAGATATCAAGAAGCAGCATGCATTCACCCAGCCTACAGGGTTTAAAATCCCAGAGTTGGAGGAGACTCCCAGCCTGTGACTGCAGACACAGCTCAGGCTCCCGCCGGCTGCCTGGCACTGGATGTGGCTGCCCTCTGCTGCCAGTAAATCCCACACAGCCCTGCTGGGATGTGCATTCCTGACACTCCCTTCTCTTTGCTTACTGACTTTACCTTTAGCTGCAGATGCACTGTTTGAGTAACTTTCTCATGGACTTGTGTTTCAGAGATAAACAGAACCAAACTATTACTGTTCCAGCCCTTCTTTCTGCTCTGCTGGCCTTAATCTACTTGTTCTGGTTAAAACCTTGAAATTTTCAGCTCCCGACATAATTTTAAGTCCTTGAGACAAGAGCCCTTTTCATCTAAATTAAGTCCCCTAGAGTATCACTGGGTAACACCATCTCAAGAATGTCCTGTTTCACCTGTATTCCCCTTGCAGCTCTCACCAACAACTTCCAAGAATATCACCAGTATTAAGCATAAGTGCAGGGGGAAAAGGAATGTCAAAATAAATGGCACACAATTTTTTGGTACTGTACTTGTAAAAGCTTTACGGGGTCTAACCAGGAAAACATATTTACTTTACAGCTTATTCAGATTCTTGAGCCTGGGCTCTTTTGGTTTTCAATTTCCCCTTTAACTATGAGGGGTAAATAATTTCTCCATAAAAAAGCAAAAATTCTCACATACTTATTCCATCAGTCTTTAAGCAAATGGTAACAGGTGGGAATGCTGCTGCTGAGTCACCTGGCTTTTAGACAACCCTCTTTGTAATTCATCTGCCTGCATGACTTTCCTGACAAACTTACAAAAAATATACAAAATCACAAGTAACCCACACTTGCACATCCTCCCAAAACTCCTTGTTACCTTTATAAACAAAGACAGGCAGAAAGGCTGCCTTTTCCAGAAAGGAAACCCCATGATTTCCTAAGGTGACCCAAGCTAGCCATCTGTTGCTGCCTGCACTGACACAATATTGATTTAGCCTATAAACTAGGAAAATTATCAAATAAAAACTAATTCCATTGAGATATTTTCATTTAGGGAGCCATTCCAAATCCAAGAGAAGCAATCTGGTATTGGATGTCATGCAAGTGAAATGTTTGAAGTTTAATTTCTCAGAAGGTAAACAGGTAAAACCAGCACCTTCCTGCACATTTTCAGTGACAGAAAACCAAATCCTTCCAAAACAGGGCAATAAAATGGCTTATTTACAAGGCTTACTCCCTGATCAAAGACTATTACCAGCATCATACACACTCAGACTTCCTTTATCCTGTCTTGATTCTTTAATCCTGACAGCACTTTTAAGAAAATCCTCATCCAGTTCTGCAAGTCTCAACAGCTTCGACAAATCCCAAACACTTACAACTACTGGTCTAATCAGAAAAGTTCTCCTTACACACCAAACCCCTGGCAGTCCATGTTAGGACATTTTGAACAAGTCAACAGGTCATGAACACAACATTAGCTAAGGAGCAGATCAATGCTGCATAAGAGACAGGGACTGACTGCAAAAATGAATTCTGAAGTGGAACCGTGACAGCCCATGGACTGCAACACACCTGCCAATAGGGAACAGCGTTGCTTTTCAACAACTCAGATGAATCATGCACAAGCTTTTAAACTCTGCCTTAATAGGTAATCCAAATTGGTTTAGATATGCACATGGCTGTTTGAAGTACAAAGGCACTCAACTAAGCCATGATTTCTTTAAAAGCTCACTTACTCTGTAACAATTAGATCATTTTGAAAACAATTAGATCATTTTGAAACAAAATCCAACCTCACAAACAACCCAGAGAGGGTAAAAGCACCCTATGAAAGAAAAGATGGACAAACTCAAATGCTGCATGAAGTTCCTTGCATCTAATGGTGGCAAAAAGACTAAGCAGTCTTCTTCCTGTATATGAAATGTTAAAGCTGGTGCAACTGCATGTGTCAGCCCCTTAAAACACTTTCCAATTCTACTACTCCCTAATGCAGGCACTGCTTTCTCATTATTTGAGTTGCTGTCAAATTTACATTTTTGGAAAAGGTGTTTTTATTAAATTTCCCTTCCAACAACTTCTTGAAAATAAAAAAAAAATACCTGACACGGTGTGAGTGCCAATTTATCCTTTTTTTTTTAAATTCAACCATATAAACACAGTTCCACTATTTATTTTTTTTAAATTTGTAGCAGTGTTCTGGATAACCTGAACAATTAATCCTCTGCAATGGAGGGCCCTCCCTCACACAAAGCCTTGCCAAACACATATTTATAGTTCAGCTACTGTCTTCCAGAAGAAGTGTTCCAGTATAGCACATGTCCCTTCATTTTATATGTCAATATTATTTAAATAAGTTTTTCTTAAACTATAAAGAAAAGTTAATATACAATTATATTAACAATCTGAGGTCAGGTTCATGTTGCTCTCTGCCTTTCAACTCCACTGGAGTCTTGCTGTACTAACATACATTACTGGTGAGATGTATCTATCAGATTAAATCCATTACTGAAGCAAGGAAGGGCTGCACATGTGTGTCTTGCTGAGGTGTTATCATGCTCTTATAGCTGTCTAAGAAATGTGGGATACAATGACATTTTTTTATTAAGTGCAGAGGATTGATGATATCTTATGTAATGAAACATGACCATTACCTTAAAATAGCTGTACTAGGAGCTAGAATTCCAACCCATCCATAAGGGCATTTTTGGTGAAGCATAATAAAAACTGGTATCACTCACACTAATCATCTCTTCATGCTGTCACAGGTTTTTCCCACTAATGTACAACTCTCAGCTCTAAAAAAAGCTTCTATTAAGAGCACAATACAATACCAGCATTCCAAAATTAGAATTCAAGCCCAATTATTGCTCTGATTTCTTTTTACTAGCAGCACTTCAGACAGCAATAAAATGAAATGCAGATACGTGTTTTTCCCTGTTCACTTAGCAGAAGTGGCAGTCATGCAGGAGATTTTAAAAATTTTAGAAAATAGGATTATAAAACCATAAAATTGACCCAGGCCCTTCGGGCATACAGAGTACTTAGAGTTATAATTAATTTTTTAGTGTGACAAGATTTGAAAACTGACTGTGGAACTCTAAAAGCTGTTTCAAATTTCAAATTGCTCTATTCCAATACAGCAATGCTAATCACAAATGAACGCTAACTCAGCACATGTTAACAAATAGTATATGTAAACCCAGAACTGCCAGGAAGAAGCTGCATGGTGTAGCACTCATTCCTGTTGATCATTACCAATAGATACCTAACCAGGTCCTGCACAGAAAGAGGCAGGACAGGGTCCTCCTGGGTTAGTGGTTCACCATTATCCTTAATTACTAGGCTAGGACAAGGAAGAAGGACATGATTTAAAATTTAGTAGAATTAAAAGCAAATGAAACTACGGAAAGAGGGAACATATGTACAAACACATAGCTGACAACTCTAATGTTAAACAGTATTTTAAACACGCAGTGAAGACATTGCTCAATTATCAAATTGGGGTTTAAAGCAGGACACATCTCAACAGCACCAAATGTTTTCCTCACACACACAAGACCTGTGTACCTGCTTTCAGGATTTCACAAACAGACCCGAACTCATATTTAAAAAAAACAGATGCCAAGTATAAGCTCCAAAAACAGAAGCAAAACACAGCAACTCAAGAGAGAAGAATTTAAAGTTAAAACTAAACTGAGGCTGGAGTTCTGGGCAACAAGGCAAAGCAATTATACTTGTGGTAAATGGAAGAAAAATTAGATTACTGCAGGGCAGATCTGACATCTGAACTAGCAGTGGTGCTACAGATCATTAGTCACAGGCATTTTGCACCAAGTGCCACAGAAGATAATTTAAGCACTGATGACACCAGCTCCTTCCTATCTATTACCCTAGTGATATTCGTTTTTCAATTACAGGGGCTACCTCTTAGACATTTTACATGTTAATGTTTAAGCAACGATACTCAACTTAGACAAGCTTTTTAAATAAAACCCCAGAGTTTGATTATTAAGGTACATTTATATTTTATGGTGTCTTAAAACAGCACCTACATGCACAGTTCTAACAAGTGAATGAAACTTTAAATCCCCAATGAATTTTAATATTACGTCCTTTTAAAATATAAATAATTTAGCATTTTCAGTAGCTAAAACCCAAATATTTTTCCATTTATGATTTAAGTAAAGACATATTAGTTTGTCTACACCACTGTATTGCTTTGATTTCTTAAGATTCACACCTCTTTCAAATTAGAAGGAACTGTCAAAAAGGTAATTCAGAAAATTATTTCTGGTGGTGTATGGGAGGCTATCCTGCACTGCCTCCACGATTCCAAAGGTTACACTATCTAAAGAAATACAAAGTGTCCGTGCATGCATGAGCCGACAGGCAGGGTCTGAGGCTGGCCCGGGATGCAGCTGGGACACGAAGCCTCAGGAGGCGCAGCCGCCAGGAGCCCGCTGGCCCCAGCAGTGGGAATCACTGCGCTCCCCGGGTGCAACCGAAAAGCGGAGCAGGGTTTGCTCCGGATGGACCCGGTTTGTGCGGACACTGCTGCCACCACACGGCCAAACCCTGAACTCCTCCCGTGCCCCTCGCAGAGGCCAACCTGCCCGGCACAACACCCCTGCCACAAACCCTCTCGAGAGCTCTTCCTGCTCCAGCCCCTCCGAGCCAACCATCAACGACGGCCCTTTTGAAGCACTCGGATGTTGCTGAGCGTCTCTTCCAAGTGTGAGCCACCAGCTGTGAGAACATGTCAGTGTTGTGAAATTACACCAAACCAATGCTCCCAAAGACAACAGAAAATCGTACAAGTACCAGTCAGAATAGCTGCAGCCAAACTGATTTCAGCCAACAAAGGCCTTTTCTGAAATGCCCTCCCCAAAATACATCCCCCAGCAAGCCTGCTTTTAGAAGGCTGGACTCAGCACTGTGTCACCTGCAGAGGCTCAGCAGGCTCTGAGCAGGCGCCTCACACTGAAGAGACACAGTGAGTTAAGTCACAACAGAAAGGGAAAAGGGAGTTCAATAATTTTTCACACAAAACAAACAGGAGTCCACATTCATTCCTGTTTCTTAGCTCTTATGAACTCTTATGAGCTCTTATGAATAAATACAAAGCAGTTTGCTTTGTATTTAAACATTTTACAATACTTACCTATAAGGAGCTACTATTTTTTATTGTGCTGCACATAGTCATATAAGTCCTGGTAAATACATTTATTCAAGTGCCAAAGACACCACAGAAATACCAGCACATGCCACAGCTGTGTGTTTAACCCTGTCACCCATGGAATAAGGCTGCACTGCTCTGAAAAACTCAGCAGCACTCTTGCAGGGTTTCAATCTGACTTTCTGGGAATAACATTTGAAATAATCCAAAGAAACAGGCAGTTGTCAATAAATATAATTTCAAGTATCTTCACCCTTTCCCTAGGTGATCAATGAAAATACAATAGTGCAGCTTATGATCCTATATGTTTGCAGGTCACCTTTTTTCCCCACAACTACTTCACCTGTAGCTTTCCAAGAGGAAGTGAGAAAAAATCATATCAAATATGACAAACTTCATGTATCATTTTGACAAGGCCAGAAAAGAAGTAAAAATGCCTCAGGGCTTCCCAGAGAAAGCAAGGCTGCAAAAAATATTCATTCAACACTCACCATCTTCAAAGGACTGCATTAAAAGTATGGCTCATTCATTCAACTAAAAATGTAAGGCAACTGAGGAGTCCCTGCTTTATCCTCCACACTAGTCGAGAAAAATATGTGAATGCACTCACCTTTTTTGCTCTTTGTGCTATATTAGGTGTTCTAGTGAGAAGCTTTTCAATCAGGTATTCTCTATTCTGCAAAACCAACATTTGTTATGTTAAAAATCAATACAAGGAAAGAAGAAATTTCACATAGATTTTAAGGCAGAGCAAAATTTACTCGTAGGGTTAAACGTTTTACCTTGGCTTTCTGGAAAAATTTGCATTTTAAAAGTTCTGCTGCTGTGGGCCTGAAAGATCAATAATAAATTAGAACAGAAAACAAAGACCCCTCTCAGTGAATACAGTACAAGACGTTAGTTAAATGGCACGTCTCTAATACTTTTGAATTAGTACTGTATGAATGGGGAATGAATGATAATAGCTACTGAATTAATTCACACAAACTCACTTACCCCACATGAAAAAAAATTAAGTCTCTCTATGGCAAAAATACCAAAAAGAGAGAAAAAAAATCAGTCTCTTAAGCTGCGACTTTTCCCCCTTTTTTGTTCAACACAAATGCATTTAACCTTTAAAAAAACAAATAAGACAAAAAAAAAGCACGTATTTTTCTCTTCCCCAAATGACTCTACAAATACAACTAAAACTTTGTTCCACAGCAATAAAAGTATAATTACATTTTCCATACAGCAGCATCAGTACCTCCTATTGGCATTCTTTGACCTCGTTGATGTCAGCAGATATTCTCAAGAAACTAAACTGACACTATTAACATGATGCATAAAACCGAGGAGAGTCATCAGGATCATCTTCCAATCAAACAGACAAATACAAATCAAAACAGTTGTAAGGTAAAAACTGACACACTCCATTTCTACTTGCAGTTCTGTTTAAGTCTGTTTCAGACTTTCCAAGAGATAACCACAATCTCACAGCTACCAAAGTGATTCCAACAGCAGGGTTTGTCTCTCTAGATTCAGGGATACAAAAAACTACTTATCAAGCCAAAGCCACTAGTGCCACTCTGGTACTGAAGCAACTCTGGAGAGAAAGTGAAGCACCTCTTGGGAAGGGATAAAATCCTCCATCATTTCCATTAAGACCCCATACCACCATCAGGACTAATTTTGACACAGTTAAATTTAGGGAAGACAAAATCTTCAAGACTCATAATTTCTAAATAAACAGAAGCAACATCTGCTCCAGTTTTCCATTTGAATTCCAGCAAGAGATTGAATATAGAACAAACCAGGTAAAACAGTGAGAAAGCTTCCATTTGGAAAATCTCACCCTCAAAAAACTCCCAAAAATCTGACCTAGTTTATTTCTTTGCGAACCGATCTGTAAAGTAAGGGAGCAAAAGAGAAGTAGTAAATAGCCTGTATGAATACATCAGTTCACACTTGAATAATGGAACAACTCTTGACATTAACAAAAAGAACTCAATTTAGATACAGGCAGTAGGTTCCACAGAGCATGTATTTTTGGTCACCTCCAAAGCACCAAGCTCTACAACAAAGAAGTTCTGATTAGTGGTCCTGTGGAGACCACCAGACTCAGTAGTACTTCATACATGTATCTTGAAAGAGCAAAAAGGAAGGGAAAACTATTTAAAAGAAAAATCAGCTTCTATGCCAAAGATTTAAAGTTCTCAATGTACAGTAGCATCACATCTCGTAACAGGACTATGCACACTTAAAAGCTACATTTTAGTAAAGTTTTATCCAAACCAGTGTTCTCCATTCCTCTACCATTTAATTATGCCAGACACTTCTGAACTGCTCTAGACATGCTTTCTAGCCCTGTGTTTCCACACAAGCTGTGGCAATGAACTGAAGCTGAGGATTGTGAGCAGCATCCTTGGTGCTGGGGAGAGAAACACCCACGTAGAACCCCGAAAGAAAAGCATCATAGTCTGAGACAACAGCAGTGCAATGCCAGTCCTACAATCTGCCACAAAGAGCAAGGACTCCTTCCACAACTGACATGATGGCTACTGGAGGGATCTCCATCCAAAATTACATCCTGGATTGTAAGAAATATGGAAAATAATGATGGCCCCCCAGTATAAAAATAATCGCTCTATATCTGTTTCTATCTGAACATCTATTTGCTGTCTAACTGTTCCATTCAAGGCAATCCTGAGTATGAAGGTATTGCATGTGTTTTAATAAATGTATAAATTTAAATAAGTACCTTAAACACCAATGTTTCAACACCAATGCCTTTACTACACTTCAGGTAACTCAGCATTATGTATTCAAGGAGGCAAGGAAAACTCATTTTATTTACTTCTCATTACTTCGTACCATTTTAATCTTGCCCTGAAAATTGCTAGATTCTGGAAACTAAAAGAAGCTTGATTATCAAGAGCTTGATTATCCATTTTTATTATCATTCCTATCTGTAGGCAGCCAAGCTGCAGCACTAAGCTTAAAGCATCAATCAGAACCTGCTAGTAAGACCAACAAGGGTATGGGGTTTGGGAATCCAAAAGCAGTACACAAACAATCTTTGAGTGAAACAAAATTTTTTTAGTATTTCAAGAATAAAGATGTGGCCATAGATTTTTTTCTTAATTAAACTTGTTCTCTAGTATACTGTCACCTTTTCAATTTAACTCCCTACAACCATATCCTGGACTAAAGCTAACATAACATCAGGAAACACACACCATAAATGACACATACAATCAGGATTGCTCTCTCAGAGCAATCTTTCCCCAAAAATAGTAGCTCTGAAATTCTAGAAAACAGTGATATACTAAATACCTTATGAAATAATGCTAGTTAGAATTGTTCTTCCTACAATGCTTTAGAAAAAAAAAAGCCTGCAAAAATGGGTCTGCCTAAAAATGAATGAATAAACTAACCATTCAGGGAACTTGGGACCTCAGCAATGGTTTTGGAATAGATGTTCAGTACTTTCATCACCTTGGCTATTTAAAAAAACATAGCAAGAAAGAACAAACAGCAAAGACACCAAGACATGCAATTCCCTACACGAGCATGAGGAAAATTCAATAAACTTGGAGCCTCTAACTTTACAGTAAAAAAAATAAACACATTTGAGTAACTAATTTTCTCTGGAAATATCCCAGTTAAAAGCAACACTAAGTTTATGTCACAAAATGAGAAAAATCAACATAAAATTATTTCTTTTTAATTTCTTTTAAAGGCCAAGAGAATGATGTATTTGGTTACCAACTATTCTGCTGCTCAGTCTGAACAGTCTTATTAGCCTTGTGCACAGTATCAAGATTTTTATCTTGTTTCAGATGAGAAATTAAGATGTAGAGCAAGGACTTTTGTTTAATTGGCATTTAATTCAATATTGTGTTTAACTATAAATACATTAGGTTAACAATCAGAAAAAGTAAACTTAAGGAACAGTAAATTTCTTCTCCCCAGACAGAAGTGACTGAAGGCTGCTATTTACAAAATTCAAACCATACACTTAAAGATTATGTCACTGTAACTTACAGTAGTCTACATATTTTCAAAAATAATTCTATTTTGCATGGCAATAGTGACCTACCTTTTGGAAGGATCTTTTTGAAGGCATAATGAGATTAGTTTTCTAAAGGATTTGCCATACTTTTTCATCATCTCCTTGTCCTCTACACCTGTCTCTAAAGTGGGTGGGTCATTTTGAAGTGTTAGCATTAAGACCTAAAATAAACCCAAAAATGAGGTGTCGTAAGCAAAACCAGTTTGAAATGCAGAAATTAAAAGAGCAAAAATGCTCCACAGAATACATCTATTGAGATACCCTGAGCTGCTATTGAAAATGAAGTATTACTAACTATCTAGCAGCATTAATAATACAGCTAACAGCATTAACAATTACAAAATGATTGTTACTTTCATAGGAGGGTATTTGTGATAAGGTGCTGCTCCTGTTGCTAACTCAATGGCTGTTATCCCAAAACTCCACATATCGGCCTTGAAGTCGTAACCTCGCACCTGAAACAGAACCAGAAGGGAAAACCAAGGTGGTAATGTCTCAAGTTCCAAAATTAAAAAACAAAATGCTTTAAGTTTTTGATTAACATTAGAAATACCTGCTCCATTACTTCAGGCGCCATCCAACAGGGAGTACCAACAAATGTTTTCCTTACTTTGTTACGAGTAACATCGCCTCCAGTTGCTAAAAATGCACTGACACCAAAATCTGGGAAAGAGGAGAAAAGTTGAAATCTGTCAAACTACCAATAACAAAGCAAAAGTTTTACATTTTAAAAATAAAGTCAGTTCCCAAAGGTATGCCTATAGAAACTCTTCATTGCAGAGCTGAACTTTGCTCAATGACACAGTGTTCATGGAATGCTATGGAATAAAAATTATAGTTTTATCAGGGAAATCCACACTAAAACATCCTCAAGTTTAACCTCTCAGTATGTGTCTTCTTGAATAAAGTTGCAAAGGACTCCAGTACATCTGTCACTTAAGATTTTATGCACTTTGTGTCAAGGTTTGCATCTGCTATTGTTCAAAGACGAGGAGCTTCTTCTGCATAGCGACTAAATATGAATGTGATTTGAACGAGAGAGAATACTACATGTAATTTCAATTCTTGTGGGAATTCAACAACCAAAGACAATCAGAAAAGTCACCACTAATATGTACTTAGTAGTAGACCAGGACGTGAATAGCTTTTTCAAATTCTCAAATAGAAGAATAGAAGAAAAAAAAAGCTCAGTGTTCTGTTACTATATGAGTGACAGCTGTATGGGAGAGGTAGGAGTGTACATGGAAGAAAGAGCGGCTTCCCAATGTGTGCAGAAACACTGTCAATTCTGAATGCAGCTATTTAAAGAGTATTTTCATCTGTACTATTTACAATCCAGTTACATTGAAATGGAGTAGTTCACTATAGACTTCCATTCATTCCCTATTGTTTTCCTATTGTTACCTGTTTCTAAGGTTGAAAAGAAAACACCTCCAGTAATTACAGAAAAATGTCATTTTGTCATTATTTGACACTGGCATGTTAAAGCCCTTAAAATACACGTTTACACGGTACTTTGAAAGCATCATTTATATAAAAATTACAGCTTCTGTCTATAGCCATTTTTGTTACCAAGGGCTCTCAGTGCTCAGTCACTCACTACAGACCCTGGAAGGCCTGGCAGTGCTGGGGGAAGGGGCAGGTATCACTGCCTGCTCCCATTGTTTTCCAGATAATCTGATACCAGCCTGAGAGATGGAATGTGAGCCTTGCTCTTAGGAGACCAAATAATTTAATTCTTACAGACTACAGCTCAAGAAGCACATCAATGCACTCAGTGGCCATTTAAGATGCTAAACTGTATCCAAGAGATACCACTGCCAGACAAATGGCAGATATGCCAAAAATAATTCTCAGGGAGATATATCTCATGCATCTCAGTGACTAGTAAACTTATAGTCAAAGTCCTCATGAAGCACAGTACACACAGATTGTTGGATCTGCAAGAACTATTACAATTACTTGCAGGAAAAAATGAAATTAACAGGAATATCAGTTTCTACCATTAGGAAGCTGTTTAAGATGCATGGATGAATCAAATGGAAACATCAAGAGGACATTAGAAAGCTTCCTTATATATTTGATGGAACACAGAGAAATATTGAATAATTTCTGAGTCAAGTAAAATTAATCAAGAATCCTGAAATCTGAAACTGGGTAACTTGTGGCTACCCAAAAGGAATAGTTTGGTATCAGTTGCCCTTGATTCACCTTTTTCTTTTATTTATCCATTACCACCACCATTACCTGCTATTTGTACAGAGCCATCCTCACCCAGAAGAATGTTGCCAGCCTTCAAATCTCTAGAAAGTACAAACAGGGGTTAGCATAAAAGCACATACTGCATATTGTATGCAAACAAATAAATATTGCATACTGAATAGTTTCACAAGATAGCATATTCAAATTTAAACCAGAAAAAGGAAGCTGATGTGCAAAATGTAACCGGATAATTTTAAAATAGAGTGCAGAACTCAGACTCTAACAAATTTTCACAGATGAAATGACCAGAATTCAGCTCTAGCACAAATAGAGAATCCAGAGATAGATTTTAAGAAGATAGATATTTAGGTCCAAAGTCTGGTTTACCACCTTTCCACATAGTCCACCTAAATATAGTCTCACAAACGAGAAGTTTTTGGAGCTGTAAACCAGGAATTAATGCTTTTTCACATACAGCTGTACCACTAATGCAAAAGAAAAGTTGGGAAAAAAAATTTTCTCTTTGTTCTCTTCAGAGAAGAGACACATCTTCAAAAGAGGTAAATGTACTGTACATTTCTATCCAATTAAACTATTAAAGCTCAGGAACAGCAGACATATTTTGCTATAAGGTACAGTGGTGAAAAGTTACTTGGCATTGAATATGCTCAAAATTTAGTATGTGCTTAAGAGTTAACAATATTCATTTAACACTGTTCACATGTATTGTTCAGAAGAAAACTTTGTGGTGGTTGTTTTGGTTTGGTTTCTTTTTTCTCTTTTTTTTTTCTAATAGAAACATGCATCCCGTTCTTAATGCACAGTTTAAGATTGTCATACAGAATCTATCACAACAATTACAATTTGAGAAAATTACCCTTTCCAAGTTTTTTTGGATTTATATTACTACTGGAAGATAACATAACCCATTTCCTCATATATATCTACATATATATATATATCTACATATATATACATATAAACATACATATATATACATACACATATAAACATATTAAAAAGAACGCATTGAAACAACAGAACGAGATCCCTGAATGATTTTGAAAAGATCTCCTTCTAACTAATCCCACCTGACACAGTACTCCCTGAACTCTACCACAGCATTCATGTATAATGCACATGGGAAATTGAAGGCACAGTGTTTCAACTTCAACAGGACTTCTGCACAGTTTAAAAAAGGAGAAATCTCAGATGTATCATATAGATCTCTCTTTTTATCTTAAGGCACTTTAAGAAAAGACAAGGGGAATTCACAAATCCAACCACAAAGAGTCCTGTTATCCTTAAAAGTTCATGAATGTGCCCTTCACAACAATATCAGCTTAACAGAATACTGTGAATTAAGGTCTGAGGCAGATCTTTGGCATTCCAGACCAGAATTCAAGATAACTATTCTTTATTTCTCCGTTTATCTCAATTTTCTCTCTGCAAAAGGAAGAAATGGCTCCTGATTTACATCAGTGACAGTTCATTTATATGATGAGACATAAGATGTACACATAAAGAACAATTACTGTGCCCCATCAGTACCACTCCATTCTCAGATTCCTGTCTGCAGCAAACCTCGTTTCTGGGAAAAAGATTCCTTTATTATAGGCTAAAGCTTGAAACAGAGATCCTACTGCAGACACCATCCTTAAAAGAAAAATTCACCTCAATAAAATTAACAGGAAGATCAGAACACAAGGTCAGGTCAACAATCAAGGAGTGGGAACAACCTCTGGCTTTCTACAGCAGATATGTGTATATCACCTGAGAGGATCTGCACAATTTACATGAGGGAAGTCAGTGGAGAGAAAATATACAGAACACAGCAATCATTAGATGCACATACACTAAGATGCAGTTCCACAGTACCAATCCCAGCTTCACATGTGGTCATAAAAAAAGGTCTGTAGAGTTGTAACAGATATTTACAGATTACCAGGAAAAAAATCATTTCACATTTTTACAGGAGTCCCAGCACCCAAGTTTACAGGTGAACTGTGCAACACAATAACCAAGTCACAAAATATATAACATAAACTAGAATCAGATTAGGTATCCAGAGCACCAGTAGGCACAGGACTATGGAACATGGTTCTGGCATGCTTATCACAGCACAAATCTATCCAAACTTAAAAAAAGAGACAGGATAAAGACCCAGGCAAGTACTAAATGTTACTGACAAACTACAACCAAGATTACAGCATCTGACTGAGCACTCTCACTTGATAATTATTGATCACATTTAAGGAAGTGAAAGAGGCAATACAACTTTCTTAGCCACTGCAGCTGACCACAATCAACAAGCTACAGTCAATTTTGAAAATGGTTTCCAGTATGTATATGCTCCTACCTGTGAATTTGCCCATTCCTGTGTAGATAGTCTAAGCCCTCCAAAACTTCTTTAAGAATTGTTGCTATTATGGGTTCTTCAAGCACACCATTTTTGTGCTCTCCTCTGTTGACAATATACTTTATTATATCAAGCATTGAACCTGTATTACAGATCCAGGAGAGGAAAAAAGCACATACAAAGCATTATTATATCAGATTCTTTAGAAAGCTTTACTTCTTCATTCTTTCTATGCTACTGCAATTTAAATCTTTGCATTTATCTGTAAATTCTTCATGTAACTAGCACTTAGAATAAAGCACATCACTAACCCATCCAAACAAGATACAGAGCTCCACTTTTTGTCAAAAATACCGTAACACTTAATGATCCATTAGAAAGATCTGCTAACAGCTTGCAAAGCAACCACAAATTAAAAATTCAGGAGTACCCTATATTTAAATAGACATGTACTGCAAAGGTCTAGGTTTATTATCCAGTTTAAATTATGGTTCATGTGTTCATGATGTAAACATGCAGCTGCAAGACTGGAAGGAGACAAATACAAACAAATGATAACATTCCCAGTGACACATTGTTTGACATTTAACTGCAGTTATTATACACTTCAAGGCATTTAATGGAAACGTTTTTATCCAAGCACTACTTGACAACTCACAGTAAATTCTGTCATGAATCACTGGTTTCTCTCATGCTCTGTATTTGCTTTTGCTTGAACTGATCAATTCAACCAAATGCAACATAAGTGTTATGAGCACTTCCCATCCTTGTTTTCTAGATCTTGGTGAAGTGGCTTGTTCCCATCAAGACTAATCTTGAACTACATCATGTAACAACCAGGACCTTCACATCTTATTCTGGGGCCTCTCTTTTCTAAACTACAAGCACATTAAGTTCAGCCCCCTTCTTCCAGAACTAAGTGAGAATTTTATAGCAGTAACTATAATCATACAAAAATGCAATGAGTGTTTGGTTAGACTAAGCAATAAAAAGGATGCAATATGTGTAATACTTGGCCTAGCATGGATCTTGCTTGAATAAGGAATGAGTAATACTTATTATGAAATCAGAAATATATGTATTTTTATAAAAATACAGAAGATCCTAGGGAAACTACATAAAAGATCACACTGACAGAATTGACTTAATTCTAATCAGTTTTCCCTACATAGCCTTAATAGAGAACTTGAATAAATTGGCTCAGAATGAAAATTAAATTTTGTTTATGTAACTACTGTATTTCAGTAATTTTTAGCCTGTCCTATGAATACAGATAGACAAACTTTGTATGCTTGCACATTAACACGCCTGCATCTCGAGGTTCATCCTATGTTGTGTCTATTCCCTTCTCATTAGGGAAGGGAATAGACATTAGTTAGTTTAGATCAATGAACTCAAAAATGGTACATTAGGAAAAAATCCTACAATTGCCTTGCAGCTAAACAAGTAAAACCAGTAACTTACCCCCACTTAATAGCTTCATAACCAGCCAAAGTTCATCCTTCACCACAAAAGATGTGTAATAGGTCACCACATTAGGGTGATTGCACTGACTCATTGCTTGAATTTCTTTCTGTAAGAAATACAAAGCCCAACACAACAGAGCCAGCTATCAGTTTTGCTAATATAAAGTTTAATTTCCAGAGTAAAATACTATAACAGAACTAAAGGATGTACAGAGTATGCATTGAGGCATTAAATCATTTCAATTTACCTAAAGATCTGCATGCAAGAAAAAACATTATTGCTAAGAACATGAGGGAAGTTCGGCCACACAATACAGGCATAGCCTACAACACTTCTCTTCTGAGGACAGCAAAGAAATTACTCAAATTCACAAGTGAGCAATGAAGAGTGAGTAGTCTCCAAGAGCTGAAGGTGTGGGTACAGGCTGGATAACAAAGTGCAAGGAATGGTCAAAATCTACTGCATTTTCTGTTCAAAAGGGATAAGAAGAGTAGAATGGGAACAAGTAGGAAAGAAGGAAGGAAGCCATCAAACAAAGGACATAGCACCACTGGCTCAGCTACTGTGGGATGGACAGGTAGACACCAGAACCACACAATCAAACAGAAATGGAGAAAACGCAGCATTACAGGCCAAAAGTCATAGGAAACAATTGACTAGAGGAACACATAATCACCAACAGATGCACAACGTGGCACTACCAAGTAACAGCATCTATGACACGCCACAGCTGTACACATTAAGAATGACTGTCTTGTATCGGTTAATTCAAGCAGAGTTCTTTTTCTATTCACTCTTTCACATAATTGTTCTGTAACACCTTTCCAGCTGCTCTCATTCTTCTGCCAATCCTTTACACAGGAGCATGAGGCCTCTTCTGTACCAGAGGGTTTGGCCTCACACCCATTTAAGCTGCCACAACCCTACTTTTCCCTCTCCATCTCCAGCCACAGAGCCCCAGTCCATCCCTGGTGCTAGAGGACATGCTCCTGGAGGGTGAGCCAGTCCAGAAGCTAATCCAGCTAACAAAACTCTTCCTCCTCTCCTCCCTCCCTGAAAAGCAACTGCTTTGAGGTGGATTGTGTTTCTCTCTGACTCAACAGCACCTGGGCAAATTAGGCACTACACAGGTCCCACTTAGGTCGATTAAAGATGCCATAAATACCACTTTCAACTTTAAACTTCATTTTCACAATTGTTTGAAAGGGGTTTTTTTATTGCAATGCACTCCAAATCACAGCTGGTTTCTAATAAGAAGTTAATGATATGTATTAAAGACTAGGATTTAATCTCCTGGGGCTTGTAGGTGACTATTAAATGAATCCAGAGATTCTTACTTTTTTTTTTCTCCTCTATCTATTTTTTTTTATCACATTTCAGCTTGTTCTGTTGTCCAAAGTCCTCCTCCTTAGACAACTTCTGAACCCTGAACCACAGAAGGAAGAATGCCTGGATAATGAATCAATGAGCCTGAATAATAAGAGCAATTTACAAGATAGCTCCCTGTCATCCCCCAGAAGACAGTAGGTGGAAGACAGAAGACACATATGGAAAACATTTCCCTCTCCCAGAAGACATGTCATCTTAAACACAAGTCAAATTACTGCCTCAGGTTCTTAATTCAGCTACCCATTCCAAACCTTAACTGTAAGTCTCCTGCTCCTGATTACTATTTCAATTCTTACACTGTTTTATTATTTTCCTGTGCTGGTAATATAACAGTGACTCAAAAAGTCCAGCTTAAACCACAGGGCAAAAATGCACCTCATTTATTTTTCTCAGACATTAATAATGTAGAAATGTAACTAACTGACTGAGATAAGCTTCACTATCTTTAACTGAAAAGTGTTTTGAATATTTTACCTCCCTGCATCAAGTCACAGGCAACAATTGAGCTACCACAGTAACCACTGCCAAAGGCACCTTGTGTCTCAGCTTTCATGACTTTTATTTCAAAGAGTCTTTGCAAGACGAAAATAAACAAACAGAAAACGCCTCATGAGAGATAAGGGATGAAATTTTAGTCAGGAAAGAATTAATTTCAGACCTGCAGCTCCAGAAACTCCTATCACTAACAGAATAGTAAGCCTCCACAGACTTCATCTGTTTGGCCGTGACCCACGATATGCACAGGTGAGAGAGAAAAGCATTCACTTAAAATACACTGCCAGGGAAACAACTTGCAGCAAAACGTCCAGGAGAACACACTGGAGCCTTCTTCACATCTGTGTCACCTTAGATATTCAACAGCAGCAAAGGAGTAACAGCAACTTAAATCCTTCCCTCATCCTTCTCCCTGCCTTGCACTAGCACAGGCATTTGTGTGCTGCACCAGGTAACATGCCCAGGTTAAAAGCTAACCTCTTTCAGCCAGGTTATTCCTGATCCAGTTCCACGGAGCAGCTGCATAAAAATGTCTTTCAGCCTAAGGACAGTGGGTGACCCAGTTAATGAGCAACTGCGAGCCCGCAGCTCCCGGTGCTCAGCGGCAGCGCCGGGCCGGGCCCGCTGCCGCGGCCGGGCAGGAGCCGGCGGCCACCGGGCACGGCCCCTCACGGCTCCTGCGGAGATCCTGCCCGGGGCAAGCCCGGCACCAACGCAAACAGCCCGGCAAATCTGCTCCATCAAACTACCGTCCTACAGAACATTCTGTAGTTTGTAGAGGTTTTGATTGTTCTAAAAAACTGGAGGTAAAGGAATGGGGAAGATACCCAGTCGGGACAGTACTAAGGACAGGACTTTTTCCTTGGTTTAGGGGTTAAGTTACACTTCGATTACAATAGTGAGAACACAGGACATTGCAGGAAACAGAGTATCGAATTTCAGGAGTTTGGCAGTTTGTGTAACCTCAGTAATATTTAAACTCCCTCCCACACTGCCCTTCTATATTAATTGACACTGGCCCAAATCCTAAGTCTGCTTACACGGGCACCAGACTTGATGCATTTCCACTTCTCCGAAGGCCACGCAGCTGAGAATTGTGAAGGGTGCCTGTGCACAGCATTCACAAGCACTCTGCACCAGCAAGTTAACAAACAGCGTGTTCAGAGAGGAGACAGCTTGAGAACATCCCTGTGCCAACAAAAACTGTTTCATCAGAAAAATAAGTGATTAAAAACTGATTAGACTCAAAATTTTTAGACTCAAATTCTGCCAAAAATGCAAGAACATTTAAAGTACTATCAACTGAAATGAAAATGTTAGTACAGTTGTAACTAGAGTTTTGAAGGTCAATTATGCCTTTTTTTCCAGAAAAAGTCTCTATTTCTCAAACAAATTTATGAAGTTTCTCTAATAGAACTGAGTCAAGCATACTGAACCTCACAAAAAAATTATGTATGTGTACGCATGCACATATGTGTATGCACTTCTTTAACTCTCCTAACCAGGAGCCAGGAAAACCAGAATTCATGTTCAGATCAAAACAGATCAACAAATAAAATAAACAAAAAAATCTGAGCACAGAAAAGCAGAAATTGACTTACGTTATAAAACAAAAAAGATGGTATGGACAGTTGTCTTTGTACCAAAAGAAAGCAATATAGGACCAAAAATTCAAGACCTACTACCTCATTTGACAGACAGTGGAGACATGTCAACAGTAAAGACACTCAAGCATTTGGCAAGGTAACTTTTTACAAGCTCGTAACTAACTGCAACAAGAAGTTGCAGTTTCTCCAGACCACAAGAATTTCTCTTGCAGATTTCTGGCAGTTTTGTCTGGTTTTGCTTGTTATATTTTAATTCTTCATTCCCAGTATCAGTTCAAATTCTAATCAAAAAGATCCAATTCTGACCATTTAATCGCACAATTATTAGTATTTATCTTTTTATAGAAATGTTCTTTGGGGACTGTAGCTGTTAATACATCATGCACAGCATCTCACCTTGGGCTTAAAGACAGTTCAGAATTTATCTTTTGAGTTTTCAGTTGACAGAATTCTCACTACCTCAGAAGTAACTTCCACTACCACAATCCTCGTAAAAAGCACAACAATGTCGCATACAAGCTGTCACATAAACTGAAGGCGAATGCCATCAATCACCAGGGGAAGAGCATTTTGGGTCCTCCACTGTAAAAAAGCCATTTTATCTGAAGAAACTGGATGGACCATACCCTCTGTATCAAATTCAAGATATCTTTTGCACTGGCAATTCCCTGCTGAGGAGATCATTTCCTTCAGAGGCAGGAATTTCTGCATTAGAAAAAGCCCACAGTCTCTAGGCTGTAGTATAACCTGTGGAACAGAAGAGAGTGTTCTCACTTTTAGAATGGTTTTGTGTCCTTCAAATCTTGTATGCTGCCTATATATAAACACACATTAGTCTTACAAGCACCTATCTAGGAGTATTAGAAAGCAATAGTTTTTGGGTTTCAATAGTTCTTTGTGACTTTGTCTGGATTGCCATAACCAGTGCAGAGGAAAAACTGTTGCAGTTCCTTTACAAATGGCTTCTAACATGTCCCTTTCTTCTCTGATCAGTGGCCCAAACAAGTAATATTCTTCAAACATTCTTGTTATGGCCTACCCAATACATGTGTGTTACTAGCTTTAACAAGAGTTTCCGAGTGTAGATGGCAATGTAGCCATTCCTTCATTTCTCCTTAAAAGCTATCATTATGAAATGAGCCAACATGTTTCGATGCATTAGGCATCTTAAGGAGATCTACTAGGTTTTTTCTTCATATTTTTAATCAGTGTTTAACCAAAGGAAAATGTATCTTTCCTCAGAAATAAAAAAGACAACCAGACAGTAATCTCTTAAAAATTGAGCTTCCAGAAAACAAGAGTTTAGGGTCTTCCCACAGTTATCCCAAGCTGACTATCCCAAGATTTAAGTTTGCATATCTTGCTTCTGTGACATGAGAAAACATTAAAGAATTATATCTTTAGGGAATTGTGTAAATCTTTCAGATTATTTTCAAATCCTTCTCTCATATGCTGCATAAAATTCTACCCTCACTCTTGGACCAAGCAAAAAGTGAAGTCAAAACCGAAGTTAAGTCTCCATGTTACATATTGTCCCCTTATTTACTTACAAGTAACTCATCCATACTGGTCTGGCATTTTTCTAAGTTGATCCTCTTTATTGCTACACGTTCTTGCCTGGGTTTGCAGAGCGCTGCCTGGACAACTGCTGTAGCACCACTGCCTGAAAAAGGGCAGAAAAGGAACAGTCTTAAGATGAGTTAAACCAGCAACCGGCATGAGAAGCCCACACTGACAAAGAACTTCAAATCTCCTGTTTATCCCGTTGCAGCCTTTTCCCTCCGTGCATACCTTTCCACTAGCAAGACACCTTTCCCACTTTCCAGATAGAGGAGGAAAACGTGAAAGTTTCTTTTCCATATGCCACAAAAAATTCCCAAGCCAGTGACTAAAAATGATGTGCTCATTTATCAAGATATAACAACCACCTCAATGCATTTCATAGTTTGGGAACCATTACACTTCTGTCTTTGGATACATCTGTTTTAATCAAGAACATGAGCTGCACGGTTGATACATGGAAGGATGGGTACTGTGCTTTATCAAATATTATTTCTTTCTGTTCTTTTAGGTCAGTCCCTGTTTAACCAGGTTTTTTGTTACCCTATCCAATGAACACAAAAAAAATCAGTAAACTGCACGTGCCAAACCTTCTAGAGTTCCACCAGTGTTCCTGCTCATTCATCATGACTGGAGTAACACTCTGCAAGGAGCATGCTGATCCTTGTGAAGAACACAGGAGGCACAAGTATCACACCAGCAGTGAGAAGATGAGGGTTACTGAATGGCCCAGCAGAGAAAGTCACTCATGTTTCCTTGGCATGCAAATCACATATAACCACACAACTACACTGACAACAAAGCCCAAGGGAATTGAACAAATGTGGGGGAAAGGAATAGAATAGCTTTCTCTAGTATGCTTTATTTGTGAACCACAGGAGTAAAAGGTATTGCTGCTTCTTTTATCAAACACCCACTCTCACTTTGCCCCATTCTTTTATCAGGCACCCACCACTGCCCCATCCAGTATTGCCTCACTAAATTAAAGAAATTATTACAAGTAATATTCAGAAGGAGTTTTGCTCAAGTTGTACATATTGCTGCCATACCAAATATAGCCATGTGCGCTTCCTCAAATAATTACATTGTGCTCATCCATGCAGAATTCTAAAAGCTCCCAACAAGCTTGTACCTGTAATTCTAAATATTTCAATATAAATTATGGATTTCTGGTAAGTCATTTGAGCAACATGTTATATTGGCCTGCTTATAAACTATGTTCTATTTATTTGGCACGTCCTAGATGAATACAAATTGTGAACAAAAAGCCTTTTGTTGTCAAGCTCTACAAACGTGGATTCAGTTACCAGCCGACTTAAGAACAATTGAGAGCTTTTCCCTCTGCACATCTGAAAACAGCACCAACAATACCTCATGACTGAAAGTTATTGTACATGTTTTAATTGCTATTCGCTTAGCTATTTTCATGTATTGTTGGTTCACATGACATTTTCACTCAAATCAGAAAGCTTTTTTAACTGTGAATGAATTTTGTGTCAAAATTCTGAGCTCATCTTTAAAAAAAAAAGCCTCTCAACAGGACTAACTAGTCATGTTTCTGCAGGATGTGGTCACAGACAAATATTGACATGTCCTGTTCTGTCTGCTTACAGAACAAAGCCTTTAAAATTCCAATAATGTAGGTAATAAAAGAATTAAGAGATTTTAAAAATTAAATAAGACATCCCAAGGAAGAAACCACCAAGTCAGCACAATTCAGCTAAGGTAAGGCTCATCTACATCACTTTAATGAATTTGTGATTCAGTAGACATCAAAACACAAATTCTCTCATTACTTTGACAACACAAATGTACATTGAAACAGAAGAAAGAGTATTTTTAGCTAAGTATATAGGAAAAAAGACCAAGATTTCCCTTATGTATCTTTTTCATCTATGCCAGCAGTTTTATCTACTTGTAGAAAACAACCAAAATCTGTGCTTTTAAAATTGATTTGTATACAAAGGCCTCAAAAAGGACAAACAGAATAAGCACACAGAGAATTTATTCATCCAGTGCCAGGATAAAATCTTAACTGCTTCCTCAAGTTAAATGATAGCAAGTAACACTTCAAAACATTTTGAAAAAATTAAACTACAAAAAAAAAGTATATTTTTCTGTAGACAGAGATGACTTGCAATGGGATGTTCTTCACCACATCACTAAGATATGCTGACAATGCAAAAAGCTCTTTAGGTTTAGAATAAAGCAAATATACCCAGTTTCTTCTTTCTCCTTTTCTAGTCTCTACACAATACACTAGTTTGAGAGTAAACTCAATTGGTGCAGTCTTTATTCTTGGTTGGACCCACGTACATACAAAACCTGTTGGAAAAAGCAGTTTCACACACTGAAGTACAGCCAGACACTGAGTAGCTATGTGCCTCCTTCCTCTTAAAAGATGGTTTCTCCTTCTCTGGCTCACAAGGTGAACAACCAGGGATAGAGATAATGAAAATCTGCAGCTTTCACATCTGGTCAGAAGACTCCTTTTGTCTCATCTATTAAGCAAGTAGAAGCATGAAATGTTCCAGAGGAGCAGCTATTAGAGACCAAACTACCCAGATAAGCACTTCAGTTGAGAGGTAACAGACAACAGAAGTAATGCACTATCATACACTGAAACTGAATTGTCACAAGCAACCATTTAGCATAACAAATTAGGACCACAGAAAATGATCACACATAATAGATTACAGTCAACCATTCCTTGTCAGAAAGTCGGGCTTCTTCAGATACACTGAGCCTTGCGAGTCTTCCAAAATCCTCAAAGCAGAGAATACCAACTACACCATAACCAAAACATAGACTGGCTTAACACCCAGTCTCTGTTTAGGAAACTGATACAGTATAATGAAAGCTCAGTTTGCATAAACCATGAAGCCTTTACATCCAGTAGTCTCCTGCAGAACAAAACAAAAGGATTACCCATGGCCAGACTCAAAAAAACACCAGCTTTGTAAGAACAATGGGGTTTTTCCACTACTGGAAAAGTCATTCTGCTACAGACAAGTTCTCTTTGCCAATTTCAAAAGTTAGCGGTGAAATAATGCAATTTCAGACCACATCAAGATGCCTACTACACCCATTTCACAACAGGTCAGAGTTTCATCTTGTCCTGGTATTTTTGCTGCCATTCACTCTAGTGTAAGCATGCCCTTACAGCCAACCTGTCCCTTCATGCCACAGACCATGCACTCCCTACCACCCTGTCCTCAGCGCAGCAGAGCCATTAGAATTGCTTTTAACTATCTGGGTTCACACAATAGAAACCTTCTCAAGAGCTACTACATATGGCCACACTTCACCTCTTCTGAAAGGATGCAACCTAAAAGCAATTCTCTGCATTCCACTTTGCACATACTTCACAGAGAGCACATAAAAACTCCACAAAAGTCACCTGGGATTTAAGCTTACCTGAACAAGTTCCTTCAAGTTGTCCTAAACCTGACATAAAGGTATTTTCTCCTCTCTCCTTCTTTTAAAAACATTCATTTAATCCTTGCAGAACCTGACTTGGCATAGAGAAGAAGGATATTTGAACAACTGTGATCAATAAATGCCATTAACATTTTAGTTTTAACTACTCTCCACTAGTCAACTTACAAAAAGACAGACAATGAGGTGAGATGGTTGGACTGTATCACTGGCATGTTGCACATGCCCACATCCTTCATACAAGGATGTGACACTTCACTTATTCCATTATTGATAAAGGTCTGATACTTTCCACTAATCATGGCACAATAATGGATTTGAAATAGATCAAAAACATTTCTTTTGAATTTTCTTCTTCTCCTTAAAAACAAAAGTCGGTAACCTCATTAGCCCATAATGATTCATCAAGTCTCTCTTTTAGTGGCTCAGTGTAAGTCTCTCAAGTATTTCAGCACAAAACCTTTTAAAGATTTCTGCAGTTTAGGTCAGTCTAACAAAAGAGACCTTCTCCAATACTACAATGGTTCTAATTTCTGAAGAGGAGGATGAAACTTGTTGATAATGGTAAGTTTTCTTGTTGATTAGGTATCTGAAGGGTTAGAGAGCAATTAGAGTTAGCTGCGATTGGAGCACACTAAATATCTTATCTCAGAATCTATAAAGTCTTACATACCAACCCATACAGCCTGCATTTTATACACTTCTGCTGCTGCCCCAACATAGAGAAACTGCCTATTAAATGTAGCTGATCAGTGGACACAAACTTTCAATCAGTCTCCAATCCAAAACTAAATTGTACCTATCTGTAAAAAAACAGTCGTAAACATAATAAAATCTATGAAACAGATGAAGCAGCAATAGAAATATTTCTATTTCATCTCCCACGACATCCTTGCTCTGAAGAGGAGTCCCCTTGGTAATTCTTAAATGTAACTCCTATACAGTCTTCTACATGGAGCAGAATGCATTTGTACACAAAAGCTGTGCACAAATCTAGATTAGATTTCTACTCATAAATACATGTGGAGGTTTTTTTATGTAAGATACAAAGCACCTGTACTTCTATACAAGCTTGGAGAGCTATGTTGTTTGTGCTGTAGGTTGCATGCAATGTTGTGTAGCATATTTCCAGCATTACTAAATGTGTTATGAACCAATCAGCCCTTCAAAATATTCCATGGCAGCACTGGGCCAAACTAGGCTCTTCAGTTTCAAAAAGAATTAGTTCTGTTGGTGGTAAAGTAATACTTTTGGTCAACAGAGAACAAAGAATGTTTAATTCCTTTCGGTTTCCAGATTTTACCCCACAATATTCTTGACAACTTTTAACATTACTCACTTTCTTTCATATTACTTCCACTGATTAAAATAAGTTATAAATCAGCTAGGTAAAGCTCACTTACACCTCCCTACTGAACTCTAAATCTTTCTGAACTTAGCTTCTTGAAAGAAAATGTGCCATTATTTCCCTTTACCTCTTCACATGACAAATACTTGAGCTCTTAAGAACCTCACAGCAATCATGTAAATACAATTTACTAACAATTCCTGTCCACTTTGTGTTCTGAATTCATGCTGGGATCAAATCTCTCTCCTTATAGCTCACTTGGATATTACTTTGCTTATCCTAGCAATTATGACATAATTCACTTAAATGCTCCAAGTGTTACATGAAATCAATGCCCACACACAGAATTGCTACTTCTGCATTTTCAACATTCAACAATTAAGCACTTTAACTCCTCATTGAATTTGTTTTACAGTTGGAAATCTAAAAACATCACTATTATGGCTACAGAACCACTGGGTTACTCAATTGTTGTATTTACTTTTTTGTGGGAAAATAGCTTACACAAAATCTAAGATCCAGCTTATACCATGCTACCTTTTAAAAGCCCATTGCATAAACAATCCAGAAAAACCTCTCTAAATATGCTATACAGATATTTCTGTGATTGCAGTGAAGTCATAAATAGCCTAAATGTTGATGTCAAAATGATTCTGCACTATAGAAAAGTTCTATGTAAGCATTGAGACAACCTGTGCTAGGGCTGAGATAAAGCAAGCTTCAGCATTAAGCCGATATCATATTCTCCACACAGAAGGAAAAAGGCAGGGGGATTCACAACTGGCAATAAACCCCCACATGCATGAAAAACAACCACTGGAAGGAATGACCTAGCTTTCCAAGCTATTCTCTTTATTTTCTCACTAAAAAGAACTGGCTATAACAGATGTTTTGTCTAGCTAAATGATAGAATATATTTTGAGGTTCTCAGATTCTCTGGAGAAAACAGATCTTATTCTCTGGTGCAGAGTTTGCATTTCATGCACTGCAAAATTATTCTGCTTACATATGCTAAAAATGAAGAGTATGGAGGGAACAATCAACACACAGAAACAACTTAATAAATTCAGCTGAACCTAAACCAAACAAGTAAATTAGCTAAAAAAAAATAGTTCTGACCCCAAAAAACATTGAGTCTCTCATAAAATATGCTATTTAAAACATACAGTACATAATATGGGCATCAAATGTTAAATGCAAATAAAATATCCCTGCACCCATTTGCAGAATTTATGCTTTCCTCAGAAATTCCACAGCTTTGATCTGCTTGAGGTTTATACACCTAGTCTGCTTACACTGCCTTTACTGTCGTGTTTCCAAAGCTGTGATTATGAAGTAACATAAGTATAGCATTTTAAGAGCTTAATGAACCAAAGGGTATGAAACTGAACTGAGCAGTGAAAAGTCAAGTTCTATACCTGGAATGAGCTCTCCTCTCATCACATTATTTTCCATATGAGCTGCCATATTATGAAGAAAAAAGTGAAATGTGTTTCGTGTAAGGACAAAATAAATACGCTCTGTATCAATATTATTACAATTTGCAGAAGTTGCAGAGCAGGAACTGGGAATTCAATACCACCACCAAACAACACGTATCACATCAGACAGCAAAGAGGGTGTTTAGCTGTATTTACCTAATGAATACCTAAAACACCTTCACTTTCATATCAGCATATAAAAGTAACTTGTGAATTCACTAAACTTTGGGACTAGAAAATACACATGACATTGAACAATGAGTAACATTACATGTAAAAGTTCATTATCTGAAGAGATTTGAAGGAATACTTTTCTTTGGACATAATGAAAAATAACTAGCTGTTAAACTAGCTCAAAGGACAGAGGAAAGGAAGAAGAGCTCTGAGGCATGAGGCCTTCTCCAGTTGTAGATAAACTGGAGAAACTGAGGAAAACTTTTTTTTTTTACAAAAATGTTGTTTTGTAATCAGATCTACTCAGGCTTCCTTCAAAATGAAAAAGAACCCAATTTCACTCACACTTCAATTTTTTTAGGGAAGAAGAAACCAAAAGCAGCAGCCAGAGACTTCACAGCGGGCTCTCTGGCCCACGCTGCTGCTGCCCTGGCGTTCCCCCTGTGCTGGGGCTGCCATGGGATAAGGACAAACGTGGATGTGCAGTGCTCCGCATGAATGTGTCCAACAAAGCCATATTCATTCCACATTGTCCCAACAAAAAGCATGAAAAAGAGCGGAGGATACAACCTGATTAAGAATTTATGTGTTTTATCTGCCATGTTGTTATGCATTCATCCTCACATGGAAAGAAATATGGATTCTGATCATTTCATTCTCCCTCTTGTTTCATGATCAATATAGGAATCATTATTCACTATGCATATGACTCTTAAAATCTGGAAGGCAAAACCTGTGCTGAAAATGTCTCTGTATAACTATGGGAGAACTTAATATCTGGTATTCACTGTGGAACCAAAAAGTTACCTTACCAGGGTACCATCAGAACTCCACAGAACTCCCTTATAAAAATAGGGCAAATTGAAAATCTGCTATACGGAGTCAGATCTCCTGCCTAGACAAAAGCTGTTAAAAAGAATTACTATTCATTTCTGAAGTAGCACTATAAACAAATTCTAGTGTTGATTTAGTCGGCATATTTTATTGTTTCTCATTTAGTTTGAAAGTAAACACTTGGAACAGTTCTAATACCATGAATGCAGTATTTTCTAAGTATTCCGGATGTTACCACATAGTGCATCATTCTCTTCCGAGAATGAAAAACAGCAATCTACCAAAACAAAGGCATTATTGCTACTGTAGTGTCATAAAGATCTCTAATTAATACAGCAGTGTTGAGCTACAAACCATCTTCAGCTAGTTCACTCCAATAAAATGTGCCTCCTAGAATCTGAGTCTACTGTGACCACACACTACAAGCAGAAAACTTACCTATTTCTCATATATTCCTTCTCACGAAACAATGGAAGAGTTGGAGCAATATAAATACTATCATATCATTAAATTTTCATTAGGTGATTCTAATCTAATTCTAATGAAGTTCCTATTATTAGTCTGAAGTGGCTTAGAGTCTGGATGTACAAGACACTAAGAGGAATAAATTATAAGCTTAAATTCAGCCCCCATAATAAAACATCTTCACAGCAAAAAAGTGAGAAGGAAGAAGCATCTTTATAATTAAATGGCTATGCTTCTGAATCCAAGTATATGTTGCTTCTCAGAAGTCTAAAGCAACAGCTCAAGTTCATATTACTCCTAAAAGACCGAAACCATGATTAACAAACACACAGTATTTCTCTGGTCAGTTAAATTAACTATTTTTGTACCACTACCCTGAAGCAGGTGTACTTGGCACATAGACATTCAACATGGATCTTGGCCTTCAAGATCTTTAAGTACACGATTCTTCTGAAAGCATTATCAGAAACACAGAAAAGCTTCATATCTTCAGTCTGGTTCTAATTCTAATTTCTCTAAGGGCAGAAGCACAGCTCAAAAGCTGTGTAACATAATCATTACATCAGCCTATAGAATATTCTCAAGTTTCATCTACATTTAACTTGCAATCAAAATACCTCAGAGGCATTTAGATGTCCACAGAAATAATTAGGAAAATAAAATGATTCAGAAATTGTTATTTGTAAAGACAAAGGATTCATGGAGACAGCTAATTTATCATACTAAGTTTCACTGCACTACTGAGTAATGCCATATACGTAGTCAAACATCATGGGCAAAGGACTGAAAATATTAACTCCACTAATGCCACAAACTTACTACTTCAGCTAACAAATGGAGAATACTGTTCAAACTTTTCACTGAGCTTCTTGCAAGCGGACAGCAGGACTGTCACAAACAGCAACCCTGGATAAATGTACCTGGAACTTGTTCAGAGGAACTTTAAAACCCACTGTTTTTATCAGCATTCTCAGCATCTCACCACTGCCATATAAATTTTCTACGGAACAGTCAACAGTCAACTGAAGACTGTGTAAATGCCAGGAAGTATGCACATTTCTCCATGAAGATTAAGCTTCTTCCTCTTTACTACCATTCCCCAATTATTTATCTCCTGAATGTAACCAATTCTCAAAGTAACTGACTTGACAGCAGTTTCAGGAAAAATTACATTCTTCTTAGGTACGTGATTGTCAGCTTGTTTGTCCCAGTATACTCCCCTTGTTTTTTCTCATTAATACATTTTCTGCCTCAGGGCAAGGCTGGGTTTTTTACCCCCATCTTTTCAGTCTAGCACTCCTACCAAAGCACAGACTCCAGCCAGAGGAAGCTGCACCACCAGCACAGAACCCTAGGGTCAGCAAGGGAGGACAGCAGCCAGAGCCCACCTAAGAACGCAAGAGACAAGCATTCAACAACACTTGTTTCATTTACAGAGATGATCTCACAACTACACAGGATCTAGAACAGTGTATATAAAGACTGATAGATATGTGTATATAAAGAGAGGGAAAAGATAATGTTTTAGAGAGAATTCTTTCCTCGAGACTTTTACACCATACCGGTCTCACCTCATTCTGCCACTGCTGCACAAAAATGTTCTTACACTCACAAGCTTCAATCATGCAACCCTTGTGCACATCCAAAGACCTTCAAACTTAGCAAGAAACAGTGAAATCTAGTAGAGCTGTCAGGATTTCATCCCACTGGAAAGGCTGTGCTGTCAAAGGCAAAAATAAGGAAAATTCCTCTCAGTCAATACAGCTCATTCTTTATTTACATAGGGTAAGAAGTATCAACATATATTAAGTATGATTTTTTGGGGTTGGGGGGAAACTCACTTTTAATTTTGGGCACCAGAAAATGTCCTAGTGACACATTTGTTTTCCAAGTGCTGCAAGGATAGTGCTCCTCTGCAAACCCTGCTCAGCAGCATCTCAGTGACTTCAGCAAACCCAAGAAGTTAACAAGAGTAGCTAACTTAATCTGTTTAGGGCCCATTCTTGAAACACCAAGAATTACTGTTATTACTGGTAGAACAAAAAGCCTCTATCAACTGCTGCCTTACAGTTCTAAATTATTTTGGAGGTCAAATGGGGGAAGAGAAACAGAGAACCAAGGCAGTGCACACAAAAATTAAATATGACCTAGACAAGTAGCCGCTATACGAGCCACCCACATCTCCTCTGCATGGAGAGCTAGCTGTTTTTTTTCCTCTCAAGCCAATCAGAACAGACATGGTTTTGTTTCCAGTTAACAAAGACAAGCTCCATTTGACAAACAGATTCTGGAAAAAAAACAAATGGTCTAGGACCTAAGGGAAAGTGATTCTTCCCTCAAATAAAAAAAGTAAAGCAGTTCTTAAGTTGTTACAGAACAACATTTGACCCAATCTAAAATAGCTCTGCCAGGTCCGTACCTGGCCCCTTCCATCAAAGCACAATGCTGCTTACAAGAAACAGTTCTACTCTGAAGATGCAAAGCCTTGCTGTTGTAGCACTTAGCAAAAGGCAAAATCATGCAATCCCCTCAAATTTCTACACACTCAACAGCAGAGTGGCTCCTCCTCTAACAATCAAGCAATTCCTGTGGAGGACTTCCCAGGTTCTGGAGGTATTGGGCCTTCAATGTAATAAGAACTTGGATGGAAGGGAAAGAGAAAGCGCAGGGAGAAGAGAGCCAACCAACTCTCTGGGGAAGCAGGCAGATCAGAAAAGCAGGAAAGCATATTTTCTATAGACTGTCACTACACAGCACCAGCCTGATGTGTTGATATGTGTTCCTTTATCCTTCCAATTAACTAAGTAACTTTAAAACAAGGTTAATATCCTGGTTACTTGCAATCAGGAGAAACCCAAAGGAAGTGTTTTGGTTTTGGTTTTGTTTTTTTTTTACAATTTACAATTAATCTTTTAATCTTTTTCCTGAAAGGTCTGAATTCCAATTGCATGAGTTAATTTTGTTTTAAAATTCACTAGATTATATAACAAAGCTTGAACATTGAATCAACTGAAGTTTAACCTCTTTGAACCAATGAAAACTACAGCTATGTACAACCATATCTCCAATCTGGGCATTTCTAATGCATTTCCATCTAAAAAGGCAAAGAAAAAAAAAAGCAAAGACAGAGGTCCCTTCCCCAACACTACCATTTGGAGACAAAGCAAATAATTAACAACTTCAAGCTCTGCACAGCCTCATTAGCAGCACAGCACTGTGAATGTTCCACAAGGTGTTTCTAAATTGCACCATGACCACCTTTACCCTGGCAACTGAATTAAAAGCCACTCCTTATTAAAATACTAAATGGGGATTTAATATTTCCACAGTTTCTACAGATGGTTATTAGCAGACAGAAAATCTCAACTAATTATTTCCCAAAACGTAAAATTTAATTTACAAAATTAATCTCTTCCTGTCAATCTGCAGTTGTATTAAGTTACAATTAATATTATAGAGGCTGTATTTAATATGTGCAAGTAGAGTATGCTTAGGCTGCTGTAGTAACTTTTAAGACTTATTGGTAAGGAATAGAATTTACTTTGGAGCACAATTAAGGCAAGCATATTTTTCCTTTGACAAAAAGTTTTGGTACACAGACCTTAGGTAGCATTAAGTATTACTTATCAAATTATGTAGCTTCTCATGCAAGAATTATGGAGGTTTTGCAAAAGAAAATATGAAAATTTGCCATAGCTTTAGTTGCTAGTGTGGTATTTCATTAAGCACAGTGTGATTTAATTTACAGCACTACTGCAAAGACCTTCAAACGTTAAAAAAAATCCTGATTCAGCACAGGGATAAGAAATTCTGGAAAATGTGAATGAGACATGAGCATCTGATTAACAGAACAACAACACAGAACTGAAATTTTACTTCTAACTATAGAGAGGCTTTTTAAAACAGCATACAGCACTATCAACGTGAACATGGGTTCCTGAGGATCATAAACAGAGATCGCTCTGACAATCAAGGATCTCTGATAACAACAAATATAGGAGAGTCTATTCCCTGTCAGACAAAAAGGGCCATTAGCAATATATGCAGCAGGGGAGGGGAAAAAAAGTAAATAACATACCCTGAAAACACCACTAAAGAATCCACAGCCATTAACCAAGAGCAGTTCACAGGCTGCTTACAGTAAGAACCATAAAATCAGCAGAACAGTCTCACATGGTAACTTGTTCTACTCAAAATCTCAACACATTTGACTTAGGAACACTGCACCTTGTGAGGCAACAAACCACAAGATATTTTGAGCTCAAAGTTAGAAAAAAAACTAGACAAACACACAAGTTCAACTAAGGCAACTTTTTAATGATTTGCAGCCAATATAGATAATCTGTCTCATAGAAGTAACCCTTTATTTCAATCTAATTCTATCTGTTTCCCAGCCAAAATAATTTTCCAAGTCAGTTGCAGCAGGAGGGAAAATATAACTTTATAATGGAAACTAGTACCCAACCTAATCACAGGATAATCCACTGCTTCTTTCTAACAGAATCCATCAATGCAGGATAACAATAACTTACATCTGACAGAAGAGCATCAACTCCAAAACAGTTTAATAGTGTTCCAAAATAAAATCGAATTTTGATTGTACCTAAGGGAAAAAAAAAAAAAAAACCAAACAAACAAAAAAAAAAACCACCCAAAATAAAACAAAAAACCCCCAAGATTTAATGCTGCTTTGTCTCATCCACATGATGTAGGGCTTATTACAATTTGAAAGGTAGAAAGCTGATTTTAAAAAACTGAAAACTGAATGAAGTGTTAATGTTGATTACTATTTAAATGTTTGTTCTGTGAAGATTTATATTGCTTCTGAGGAAAAAAATCTCATATATGTACATGACAAATGCAAATAAATCTATTTTAGTTATTTTATTCTGAATAATTGGTTATAAACCCAAACGGGGCAAGAACAACTCTCATGGTATTGCTTTTATTAGCTGTTTTTTTTTAATCTAAGTCATATTCATTTCGCAAAAAAAAAAATCCCTTCCACACCTATCCTTCAGTGGATATTAAAATCCACTGACCGTTTTAATGCATTCAAATCTTAGAAAGAGATCTCTCAGGTCTTCACTGAATTAAATCTGGGTCTACCTTAATAGCAATTACAGGTCTTATCTCTGTAACTACTGCCAGAAGGTTGGTTGGATCCTCCTTTCCTAACAATTAGGAATCCCCTTCTAAGGCCTAAGTGCTTTTACATATGGACAGCCTGTTTGAATCTGAATTAATGTAAAAATTTCCTCTTTACACTATACTTTCATAGAGAGCAATCAGAATGTTTTTCTCCCACTCCAGAAAATACAAACATGTAGGCATTAATCGGAAGAGCCTCTTCCTTACATCAAAGCCATCAATCACAAAGCCATGCAGCAAGTCAAACAGGGAATCTGATCCAGCAGAAAACCGACCCAGCAGAAGAACTAGTTCGCTGTCAGATCAATGCGATCCTTTCAGCAGCTGCCTGTTAGAGCAGATTAAATGTATCATGAAACTGCACACAAAGAGTTCACAGAGAACTGGCCAGCCACCTAAAAAATAAAGCAGACTTGGAATAACATCTCATAGAGCTAGTATTTTCTCCTCAGCAGACACTTGAATCTCTCAGCCATCATGAAGGATACAACAGAAAGAAAATGAAAAAAAAAAAAGCTTTTCCATTGGAAATCGATATCATGTGGCTTGGTTTTCAACATAGCATGTGGCTCAACACAGATGAGCAATAAGAAAAGTTCATGTTCTCACAGAGAAGAATAGAACTTTTCCAACTGCTAAATCCAAGGGATAGAGATGGCCCACAAGACTAACAATTACCTTCATTTCACAATCCCCACCAGAACTTTTAAACTTTCCTAAAACAGCCTTTCCTGCATCTCTGCTTTAGTTACCAAAGAAGCTGAAGTCTATTCTGTTGGCAAGCATCGTGATAAACCATTACGTGTCTTTCCTCCTGCAAAGCCCACAGTGCTGCTTCACTGCATTGTTATTTTTCTCATTTAACTGAGAAAGGGCTGTTGGAACTGAACTGAACTGACACTGCCCAGCTCCTCAGGGAGAAGTGCTTTCCAGAGGTGATCAGAAGCCCTGTTTCAGCAAGTGGTAACTACTCCTGTTCACAGTGCAATTAACCCTGGCATAGCGCATGCAAAGGGCTGCTGCTGAACCAAGTTCAGACTGTGTCATTCTCTCCTCCCTCAGCTATAAAAAAGATTCTTTAAGAGTCCCTGACCATATTCATTAAAACCAACAACATTCATCCTACAGCTCCAGAATTATGTAGCATGTGGTCAAACCCATGGAATTTACAGAGGCCTTGGTTTGGGTTGGGTTTTTTTCAGAAAGTGGGGTGGGGCGTGTTCAGTTGGGGTTTTTTTTACTATTTTTAATAGTATCCAGACTAAATTTAATCTCATAGTGAGTCTCCTGTAAATTAAGAGAACAAATAGAAGGTGTTAATGAAAAAAGACATCTTTGACTAAGCACAAGATTTTTTAGTCAAGTGGTACAAAAAAATATGTCAGCAACTTTCAAAGAAAGTCATGGAAGAAACCTAAGTTTAGTGAAATTACAGCAGGCAAGTTCAGTGTGTCAAGAATCTGATTCAATACACCCTGAGCTCAATTTACTCCCTAGGCATTCAGTTAAATAACATCAATATTTAGGAGCACACATAGGTAACTAGCAAAAAACTTTCTCTACAGATCAGTATCTGCTAGTCCAATTTAGCATCCACTTGTTCAAAGGATGTATATAAATATATATTACCAGTTAGGATTATAGTTTACATATCAAAAGATACAAGCTTTTAAGTGGAAAGGAGTTTCTAAAGGAAATTCTCACACAGGCATTCTACAGGTACTGTAACAGAAAATAACTATTATTTGAGTAACTCGTATGACTCATATTACACCCTAGACAAGGATTAAACCAACAAATCTGAAGCCTTTTTCTCCTTAGAAGAGGGATCTACTCCTCAGCATAAAGGTGTAAAGATACACCTTTATGCCAGTCAAATCACTTCCACTTGGCTCACTTTTATCCATTCCCCAGGCTGAGGAAGACAAAGTCCTCTGTCCAATAAACCCATACTTTTGGGAGGCCTCCACAGGCAACACCTGCTCCATACCGAACCAAGTCAGCCACCCCCAGGGACCTGAACACCTGAACCCTCATCCCTCCTGAGTCCCTTTTCAGAGCCTGGAAGTACAAACAGAAACAGAAAGGTACCACCTGGGTTAACAAAAAGACATCCCATTTTAAGGAAGAAGTCCTTTTCTCAACTATTTTGTTTCTGCCAGTGGAAAATAAAAAAGCATAATGACAAAGCTGAGTACACACAACTTCCAGCTCGATAACATGCAGTTCTGGTTGCCATCAGCCTAACAACTGAAGATAATGAACAGCATCAGCAGGTAAGTCACCCGGACTTTTCTCACTTAAGTGGCCTTATTTCTAAGAAACACCAGAGCTGGTCTTTGCCATCTGCAGTATTTGCTAGAAGTTTAAAATGTTACATAGAAATAAAAGCGAGTTTTCCCAAAGTCAGTCATTAGCAACAAGCAGCATCTAGGCCAAGAGATGAAAAACTTTCCATCGCACCTACTTGCAACAACCGTTAGCATTTCACAAAGTAAAATTCAAAATAATCTTATCCAAATAAAGGGAATGGAGACGGGACACATCTGATCTGCATTAGTTGGACACGTGAACAAAGTGCTGGAGCACATAACCAAGAAAGTGCCCGTCCTACAGGGACACGGGAGGGGGCGGAGGGGTTCAACTTCACATGGCAAAGCGAGTCAAAGCGGGTCGGCTGGGGCGAGAACGACGCCGTAATGCCCCACTGGCCTTACGTGCCACCGACGGGCACAGGGCCGAGGGGCATGAGGAGATGCAAACAGGATGAAACAGTGAGGGAGAAGAGGAAATAGTTTAAACATATATATACGTATATATGTATATATACTGATTAAAAGAGAGTTGTCACGTGAGCAGCAGATCTACGGGTGAGATTTACCTCCCGCATGAAAGCACCGGAAAAAAATGCAGAGTAATAATCTAAGCGGATGCACGAAAATGTGCGCATCCACGGACACGCAGAGCGCAGACACACCAAGCACACAGAGCGCATCTGCGGAGTTGCCGGGGTCCCAGCGCAATCCAGCAGGTCAAGGCTGGAGTGACGATGCACCGCAGGACAGCGGCACCGCCA
>VXBR01006565.1:2035700-2067533 GCA_013400215.1 Cisticola juncidis
CATCGCCCTGCCCGCTCATGCCGCGGCTCGCTGGGATGCTCGGAGCGTCCGGAAGCGAGGTCGTGCCCGGGGTGGCGGGCTGAGCGTGGGCAGGCTCCGGCCCTGCCGGCGAGTGCCGGACCGCGCTAGGGCCGAGCGCCGGGCGGGAGCGAGGGAAGGCACGGCCGGGGCGGATGCTAAAGCACCTGTTGGGCCGGTAGCGTAAGCACACGGGCTGCTCTGGAGCGCAGCTCACATGCAAGTGTCGCTGCTGAGAGCGCTGCTGCTGCAAGATAACTTGTATTCGAATTTGAGGACTTCAAGAAAGCATTTGCTTTCATCGGTAACGGTGCTGCAGTCCTGCAAAGTGTTTAAATCAGCATATGACAAGTAGTCCTCTCCAGGATGAGTAGGACAGCTGCACCGTGTCACTTCAGTGCAGACACTGCCTCAGGTCACGGTGCCGAGGAGGACTGAGGAGAGTTGAAAATGCTCCCCTTGGCTGACCAGAACCAAGGGATTTAAACAAATAAGAATCACGATTAAACGTCTCTAGTGCTTCTCATTATACATTGTAAGATTTAAAAAAAAAATCAACCTTGAGTTAAATGAAACTCCGCTGTTAATAATAGTATGGATTTTTTTCCACTACACTCTTAGCAGTGTCAAGTGTTCAATGATACCATCAGGATTTTACTGACTATGAAGTAATTTAGAAAATAGTTACTTGTGTAGTCTACAGTCTCACTCCTACTTTAAATGCTTTGCATTTTAAGATTTATGGAGCTCTGAGAAGAAGAGTGGTAACATAAGATTTCCATATAGTTCAAAATCTGCTACAGAATGAATTTAAGGTAATTACAATTGATACAGTATGCAAACAGGAAAGCTATAGCTCTGCCCAAAAGAATGGAACCTCACAAATTGTTAGGAAGTATGATGAAGTGTGATTTAAAGTCAAGAAAGGATACAAGTAACACCTGTTAGCTACTTTGTTCAGTTCGGGATAATGCCTTTTACCAACTAAATTTTTTTTGTGTATGGTTAATTCAGTGAGGCATGAGTTAATTGAAGGTTATTCTGAAAAAGAAAAGCAAGTTACTTCTATTTTGTTGTGTTGCTGAGAAAGCTGAAGGAAGTCCTAACCATTGCTTAATGATTCATCAGGTGTATCAGCAACTTGCAAATATTTGTGCACTGCACTTCCATTTTCTCACAAGGAACAGCTTAGTATAGAGACTTCTAGCAGTACAATAAAAATATTGCACATTCTTATCATTACATAAGAATGATTCCTCTCAATATAATTTTTAAAAGCTAGAAGATTGAAGTATTTTCCTATATACAAATTAGAAATTATTTGCCACAAAACTAAAGGTCAGCAAGACTTGGAAGAGGAAGTATTAAATTGTCATTCAGCATTAAGTTCAATGCCAAGACCTTTCTGCCAGAAATAGCATTAAAAAAAAATTAGTAAAAGAGCAACAGCACAGGCCAAATCAATCAGCAGAGAAAATGGGTTACTCACTATTGATGGAAATCAGCCAACTTCTCCATCTGTACTCAGTTGTTGTTGGGGGAAGGAGGTTGGAAGTGTTAGTTTCTGAGCCACGAATTTCTGTGATGCTACTGCCACATCACTCTTTTAACTGCTGGTAAACATCTGATACCATGACAGTTATTTCTGTCCTGATTATTGCCCCACTTTGCCCAGCTAATCCCTACAATTTGGGGATTTCTCGAGTGCACCACACTCTGCAGTTCGTTGAAATGAGTCCCTTGTACAGGAGGACCCTTCCTGGACAGCCGTGCGATGAGCGGTGGGAGCGCTCCGTGCCCTCGGGCACAGCTTGG
Organism: Cisticola juncidis; assembly: GCA_013400215.1. Classification (NCBI taxonomy): domain Eukaryota; kingdom Metazoa; phylum Chordata; class Aves; order Passeriformes; family Cisticolidae; genus Cisticola; species Cisticola juncidis. Next base: position 2,037,534 of record VXBR01006565.1, read on the forward strand.
GTCAGGCCAGGTGGGCAGTGCCCTTCTCCACAAGGCTTTCCAGACATTCTTCCAGAAAGAAGAGAGACCTGCCGGCTTTGGATGTTCCGAAAACATCACTGTACAGTGTAAAAATCACAGTTCTTCGAATTGATGACGGTTCAGAATGGTCCTGTCTAAGTGTGATTTGGCCTTTCCGAGTGCCTGAAGACATAGAACTCCATGAGATTGTCTGGGTCACTAAGTCCAGTCACCAAATGATTGATTCCAAAGTGAATAAAGGCTTTACACAGCCAGGTTACAATCAAAACTGGCAGGCAATATTTAAAACCACATAGGCCACCATGGCAGAAGAGTCAAGACACACTCAGAGCTTTTGAAAGTTCCCTACAGTACCCTCTGCAGATGGGACAAAAAAGTGTCCAGAGCAAAATAACTCATAACCTTTTCATAACTCATAGCCTTTTCTAGATTTGCAGAATTTAGGCAAGATAACATTGGTGCTTACAAAAACATTGCAGACCAACTAATTAATTTCAAATGTAAGCATACCTGGATAAAATCACAAACAAGCATAAGGACTGGGGTTTAGAAGCAATGGTCTTATATATGCTTATATATGCTAGTAACATAGACAAGGGACAGCATCCACCCAAACTACATTTTTTCTGAATAGGAGGGCAGCAGATGCAACTGGAACAGCAATATAACGTACCACAGACTAACCCAGAGTGAGAAGGAACTCTTCTCACTACTGTCACTTAGTCTATCTCAGAGAAATGAGTGAAGTAAAACCACTCCCTCTTCCAAAAATGGCCTAAAAATGCAGTTATGACTATCACATATAGCAGCACAGGTCTCTGCAATTACATAGGTAAGGTTTGAGAGCCTCTAGTTTGGTAGCACTGAGGGATGGCTGTGCTTTAAACAATGTCATGAGATATGAAGCCTGACAACAGCAGCTGGTGCTGATGGGAGCAGACTAAAGGCTTTCAACCTCCCTTCCTCCTCTACTGAATGCGCAATTAAATAGGGAACATGCCCATTATTGTTACTAGGATGCTTCCTTTCATCAAAGCTTACAGCTTAGGTTAGTTTCTGCTCACAGAGAACACAAGTATCCTCTTGGCAAGCCACATTAGAAAATGCATTGTACCTAATACAGGATCATTTGAATTAGGAGAGACCTCTCGAGATCATCCAGTCCAACTGAGACAGGGTCACCTAGAGCAAGTTACACAGGAATGTGTCTAGGTGTGTTTTAAGTGTCTTCAGAGAAGGACACTTCACAGCCTCCCTGGGCAGTGTGTCCCTGTGCCTTGCAATACTTAATGTACAGAAGTTCTTCCTCATGTTGAGATGGAAACACTGGAACATTTACACTGAAAAGTCTTCAATTCCAGTGGCACTGTCAGCTGAGTTCTTACTAAGTTTCACAGAAGTTAATGTCCATCAAAGCACAGTGACCTTACAAAATAAGCCATTTCTATTTTTTTCCTAGGTTGAAGGCCTTGATGCCTTCTCTTTTCTGTTTTCTTCTTCCCCCCTACCACCTCCCCTTGTAAATCTTTGCAAGCTGTTCTACTCAGCAGATTCATCCTTTTAAGATCCTAGGAAAAAGGTGTGTTCTGATATTAATGATTATTGAGCTAATAACCATGTAGCTAAAGTGTGTTGCTGTATACTCAAATGGGCGGTTTAATTACTTATTTATGTGCTACACTCCAAGCTGTTACTGGTCTTTGCAAAAAAGCTTTTTCAGGTATTTTTGCTAACCTGGTTTTCATGCCACAGGTAGAGGAAAAGCTCACATCTTTGTCTCAGCTGGTTTGAAAGTGAGGAGCCCTGACAGGCATGCTGAAGGCATAACAGAGCCTGGGTGAGCTTCTCTGCAGAGCTGGAGAGCAGATGCAGCCTCAGAGTTCTCAGAGCTTGTTCCTCAATGCCAGGCTGGCTGTGCATGCTGGAACCCCTGTTACAGCAGCTAAGCCTTTACATCCAGCTTTTCAACAAGGACAGGGAACACACTGTGCTGCTAACTTGCTCTTGCTGCCAAAGCACTCAAAACATTAAAATCACCAGCAAAATATTACTAGTTCATTCCAGCACCATGAGCCCCGGCAGCTAATTACCTAAATCATGATGGCACATCAATCGTTATACATTTCAAACATTCAAAATTCAGAATTTTGCATACATTTAGAATATTTACATGCTAGACATTCATGTACTGGCAACAATAGCTTTTTTGGAACCTGCAGGAAACACAATCTCCACTGTGATTCTCTGATTGAATTTAGGATACAGTCACCATGAAAATGACAGTGAACTCAATATTGTTGCTTTTGAACTACTTTTGAGTTGTTATTGGGTTTAATATAATTAAGATGATGTGAAGGTGTCTGGGTTACTGAAGCTTTTAGCAGGAATAAACTCTCCACAGCTGTGAATGAATAAAATTCAAATATATAAAAGATTTGATCTAGGAACTTCTATGTTTTTCATCGCTGTAGGATCTGAACATCTCATGCATATTAATAAATTAATCTTCACATAAGAAAAGACTGGGGAATATAATTACCTCAGTTTCACATGTAGAAACAGAAAAAGCTTAAGGGATTTGCTTAAGGTCATAAAAGAGCTCTGTAGCATAACTGAGACTGTTGTATGTGTTTTCTAAGGATGAGATTTCACACAGCCTCACGGGATCAGGGATCTAATCTGGTTGACAGCTAGTTCCTAGTTTGGTTCATCTGGAAACATTGGCTAGTCACTGGTTAGCCAAACAAGCAATAGACAGGATAACCAAGGGAGACCTCAGAAAAAACGTGGCCAATAGTGGGGAATAGGAAATGCCACCATTTAAGTAGGAGCACAGTTTTAGCTTTGTTAGATGGTCATGGAATAACCAAAACAATACCTTAATTTAAAAAAAATTTTTAAAAAATCATCATTCAAGTAAATGATCCCAGCCTTTGTAATTTTCTTTTTATAGTATGAGGGAAAAAACAGTTCATATTTTAGTTGAAAGCTACAAACTTCAATGCAACAGTGTTTATAACGTGCTTGAGTTCTTGGGCTTTAAACATTTCTAAAGGTTTTCCTTTTAGTTTTGGCGATGTCAGTTGAAATAATTTTGAAATCTAAATGCCATGAGTGTGCCTGTATATGAAACTCAACCATTAAATAAAAAACTGTGATCTGTGATTTCGTCTTCTCTTCTCTTCTCTTCTCTTCTCCTCTCCTCTCCTCTCCTCTCCACTCCTCTCCTCTCCTCTCCTCTTTCTCTTCTCTTCTCTTCTCTTTTTCCTTTTTTTCCCTTTTCTTTTCTTTTGTCCTGGAAAAAATTGGGGTCTGATGAGCAGTTTTTCCTGGGAAATCAAAACAGCATGTAAAACCAAAACAAACCTTGCTCATATTTTATAATTTCTCTCTAACATTATGATTTACAAATGAGAAATTGAATTGTCCAATGCTGCTGGATAAATTTCCCCTCAAACATGTCAACACAATTGTCAGTCAAACTTGATCATTATAAAAAGCTCAGGTTCCTATGTCTCAGCTTGTTCAGCTTTTACAGGACTGGCAGAGCTCCTCAGCCTAGGTCATCCTTGAGGAAGAAGCTGTTTAATGAAGAGCTTCTGCTTGAGCAGGTCATGTCAGGGAGCAACAAGGCTGGGCTGCCCTGGAGGGCAGGTGAGCAGAGAGCCACAGGTACCAGTGAGGCAGCAGGGCCAGTGGTGACATCAGGCAGGAGACATGGCAGGAACCCAGACAGGCCCAGGGTGGCAGCCAGAGTCAGCTTCTCATCAGGGCAGTGACTGCCAGGTGAGCCCAGGAACAGGGCAGGGCAGAGCTGCAGCTGGAGAGCTCAGCCAGCAAGGCAAGGTCAGGATCATCAGGATGCAAGGCTGGGCTCTACTACAGCGTAAGAGGCTCAGGCAAGGAGCAAGCATAGCCCAGCATTGCTCAGGCAAGAACCACGAGCAAAAGTCTGAGCTTGAACACAGCAGAGGACCCAGGCAAGGCTTCTCACACCTCTGTCTTGCAACTTGGTTGTTTCCACAGCACCTTGATCTGAGGTTACAGAGCAGCACCACGTCTGAGCTGGCCTTGAGCACACACAGTAAAACTCTAGGTGTAGGGAAAGAGTTTGCAAATCCAGCTGGTGTGCTCAGAGCCCTGGCAACATGGGCTTAGCATCAAGAACTCTTGAGTGTTTCTCCTGTTAGCAGTGTTTGCCATAGCCACCATTAATTTCCAGAGTTACATGACAGATCAAAACTACTGTCAGTATAGCTTCAGATTTTAATTCAGAAAATTGCCTATTGCTCTAATTCCCTCTACTCTAATGAAGTGCTGAAACACTGCAAGAAACTCCCCAAAGGGGAAAGTACAGAAGTTACCGTCCTTTCCTGTGTATCAGCTAAATCTCATAAAGCTTCCTGGATTAAGACAAGCAATGGAATAATGTCTGAAACAAAACCCCAGCAACATGGAGTAAATCCAGCAAATGAGTAGCCTCTACTCTAGGAAGATTAAAATACCAATTAAGGCATTAAAAATAGAACTCAAACTAAAGAAAAATCTCTCTTCCTCAAAACAGTGAGGTGCTTTAAGATTCCTAAACACTTCTTTCTCTCCTCTCTGTATCTCCTAAAGTGCTCATAATATTAAAAAAACCCAAACATTTATTAACTCAAAAATTTAGATGTTAGTCTTCTTTTAAAGACCTTTAACAATTGCTTTGGATCTTGCATAATTTGTGTCATTCAGAAAAGGAATTTAAATGTAGAAATATAAATAACATTTTTTCTAACACATCCCTTATTGTTTTTATGATTTCTTTTAAAATCTAATTTATGCAAGGATAACAGAAACCTAAACTAATCAACACTGTGCTTTTCATAGATGAGAAACAAAAATTAGGCAGTTTAGAAGCAACCTTTTTTTAAGTTTAACTGGCATATCATTAAAATATACAAAGTACACTCAACTGACATCATTATTCATAGATGATGTACCCAAAAAAGCCTTACTTTTAGTATATACCACTAGGTGTAACATGCCAAGACAGAACTCCTAATTTTGTTTTCTGCTTTGCCAATAGTAGAATCAGCTGCGCACAAGTATCAGCTACTCTAGTTTAAGCAGGCTTTGCTGTTACATCCTGTAATGCATCCCCTGCAAATACAGCAAAGTCCTCACTCTGACTTGGCGTTCTGGCCAGCACAACTGCACCTACAAAACTAGGTATAGCTGCAGAAGCCACACTTTGACTAGTTCTGTTTGTTGTGCTTATGTAAAGGTGCTTATTTAATTGATGTAAAAGCCTGATTTTTATCAATATACAAAAGAACATACTAGGAAATGGTGCCAGTAAAATGCAAATTATCTCTGTTGTAGACATGTCCTAGCATAGGCACAGCTTTTTTTTAGCAGTGATTACACCACTAACACACGGCTTAGTGCTGGTATGAAAGCACTCACTGATATAGGTCACGCCACTTAGCCAGAGCATCAGCTGGAGCGGTGCAGTTCTGGGATGTGATCTTTGAGTGGCACCAGAGAGAGCTGTATGGGAAGAGGATGTTACAAGCCAGGGCGGCAGACACTGCTCACTCTGGGATGTGTAAGGTCCAGGGAGAATATTGAGGGCTAACAACCAAAAGGCAAGGATGGTATTTGATGGGAAGAATGGGCAATCTGCAAGCTCTGGTACAACTGAATATTTAGATAATGATCTTCAGAGGTCACTCCCAACCCTAAAAAATCTGTGGTTCTCTGACGCTGTGATCCAGCAGTACAAATGACAACAGAAAGATACTTAAACAGAGCCTTCATCTGAATCTGTACTGTTAGTGTGAAAAAAACCCCCACAACAAACCATAAAACTCTTGGGGTATCAGCTCATTTCCTACAGTACCTAAAAGGTCTTCAACACACCATGCACCTCAGACACTGTTTACTTAGAATAAGTTTACTGTGAATTTTTATTACGAAGACTTGAGCAGTGTATTACACATATATTTGAAATGTACATGTGCAATATATTTTAAACAAAGGAAAGAGAAACTCTGAGGAAATATGCAACCTGTCTAAGCTGTGTGCCTTTATGAACTTATCCTGTTTTTTTACAGTTGACTGGGTTGTGGCTGGAAGTGTGAACAGAAACATCATTCCCAGTCTCTCAGTAGTCCAGAACCTTGGCTATCCTGCTGATATGCTGAGACAGTTGAACTTTTCCACTCTAGGAAGAAATCTGCAGCGGGTGGAAAACGTGGCACTGAGAACCAGCACAGTCTTGAGGCAGGAAAAGGGCAGAGCTCTAAATCCAGGAGGCAGAACTCTAAATGCATGAAGACTGGCAAGTATTTTTAACAGTAGCACTAAATGTCACGAAAGCCCTAAAAGCCTTTCCTTCCCCAAGTGAAGAAAAGTAAAAGACAGGCAGATAAATAATGATTAGATTAAGAAAACAGAAATAAAACTGAAACCAAAACCAAATAAAAACCCAAAAACAAAACAGAAAAAACCCCAGAAAACTGACTTGAACAAAACATGGGCTGTGATTGTCAAAAACAAGATTCTTAAGGGCACAACTTACAAAGCTAAAGCCATTAGCACAAATTGGGACAGGAGGTGCCCAGCTCCACTTAACAATTCTAGAGCAAGATCTTACTCATATGTTAATTTTTTAAGACAACAGAGGGCTGATCTTTAAGATAAAAATGTATTAAAAATTAGAAGCTATTTGTGGATTTAAAAAGCAAACAAGTTATGTCACAACACAAGTCCAGTGGAGACAAAAGAGTATTTCGTGAAGGTAAGGAAAAAAGGCATGGGTAGAATCTTTCATAAATCTGTCTATGTTTATGGCAAAAATATACAATTTAATATTCTCAATTTTCTGGAACAGATATGCTAACAGAGTATCTCAGCTAAGCAGCCGATTGACTGAGTCAGGTTTTTTTAGCTACATAAATACTCTAAGTTGCTGTTTGTGTGACATAAGTTTGGACAGATCACAGTAAAGTCAATTGTCTTTATCCCTTAATTTAGTAGACTGCTGAAAGTCCCTTGAAAGTAACACCATCCCTATTGAAAAGGATTGTAGGGAAAAACAGTGTCAGATTCAGTTTCACTGATGCCATATCCTGTTATTTAATAGTGCAAAGTATAATTTGGCAGTTCTAACAATGACTCATTGGCAGTAACCTGCAGACACTTTGATAGAAAACTCCCAACTAGAATACCTATAATGGAGGAAGCTGGAGGCACAAGAAGAGATGGGAGCAGGTATCAGAGATGACAAGGTCATCTCCAACCAGAGACAGTCAAAGGGAAAAGGAGCACATGGCACCTTACTCAGCTCCCAGAAAGAGACCTAACATACACAAACATACAATGAGATGGAAGAATAATGGCTTGCTGCAGAACTAAGACAAGACCACCAAGTCTCTTGATATAAATCAAGCAGAACAAATGAATTTTCTGTATCGGTAGTGGCAGTGGTATTTCAGCTGAGAATTACTGTTATTTTAAAGTTGTTAGCCATCTAAGTAGACTCCATTTATCACAGGAAATTTTAAAAATATTAATATATTTTAAAATCTGCCCAGAAAGAAATTTGAAGCATTAAAAACAGCTAAGGACTTCCCTGTGGTCATTTACACCACCACAGCTGAAGGCTAGAAACTCCTTTCTCTCCCACAAGCTTTTTAGCAAGAAGATGTTTAAATGTATTCCAAGAATGTATTAACACCATGGATAAGGAAGGCTCAATGGTTTTGTATTTGCCTATAAATTGGATAGTTTTTCTCTAATAGGCAGATACATGGTAGCTTTTAATAATAGCAAAAGCAATTAATACTCTCTTTTCTGCCTTGTCAAATAAAGAATAAAATATGAGTTTAGTTTTGTTAATGCTTCCAATTCTTCCAGCAGATGACAGAACATAAAGGCCTTTTTGTTGTCTCCCACTTAAAGGGACAAGTTTATGTTGCCTCTTTGATGTACTTCTGAAGTTATATATTAATACATTTTTCTGCTTGAAACAGTACAATATGTAAACTCAAAATATGCAGGAATTATAACATTTGCAAGAATTCTCTATTCTGCTGCAGTAAAATGCTACTATTTTAATAAAATAAACAACAGAAAAGCTTTCTTTTCACACAAATTCTGTGCATATTTATTGATATTCCCTGACAGATTATGCAGTACAAATGCTATATTGAACAATTAGAAGAAGAGCATATTGAGAAAATATGTCTACTTTTTAGATACAGATCTTGTCCTCCAAACATCTTAAATCAAATAATAAAGACTTACACTTTTAATTAGTGCCGTAGATTCTGAGCTGTAAAATAAAAATAATAACAAAAAATTAACTGCTCTAGGCTTACATAAGCTTCTCCTGCAATACGAATAAAATACTTTTGGTTATGTTTGCTTGAATTAACATTTGAACTGCACATAGTACTAGTCCTCTTCAAAGCTGCCTAGAGATTCTGGTTAAATCTTTATCCCATTATGTAACTTCTGTGAAGCACTGATGTATGAAATAATCAAAAAACAGGAGGAAGGTCTTAAATCAGTTAAAATATTTTTTATCTTAAACCTACCAATATTTCAGATTAAAAAAAAAAAAGAAAGAAAAGAAATGGCAAAAAATTTGCCAGCTATCTTTGCAGAGAATGTAAAGGTGACTCAGGATGAAAGATGCAGGATTCAGTCCTACTGTCTAAGGCACACTGGATCCAGTAGAAGCAATGCACCAGCATGTGAATGATGACACCCTTCAGGAAACTCTCCCTGCTGACTGCGACGACCCCGAGCTGGAAATAGAGCTGCCATTCACCATCACCAGCAGGGATTTGCTTAAGGCACGCATCCAAACACATTTAAAACCTGTGTACTCCAATGACAATATGAGATCCCTCAACAAGCCTCAAAACACACTATTACTTTTAAATGAAAATCTTAAATTCTGCAAAGCTGGGCACTGATTCAAGTACTAGACAAATATATTGGGCAGGCTGCCTTCAGCCATGGAATTGCAACCTGATACACATTATGAATCAGGAAAGTAACCTGTATTGATTTGTATTAGTGCTGATCTTATATTCCTCAGCAAGTTTCAGTGACATTTCTTCTCTCTGGATGAATTATAAGTTTATATTGCATGTAGAGACAGGTCAGACAAACACAAAGAACTATCACTTTCAAATGAGAGGTTTCAAAACAGAAAGAGCTAATGTTTTCCCAGGTTTTGAAGCAGTTTAACCTTGTGCCCCAAAAGTTGCCAAGCTGGCTAGCCTGGATGCTAGACACACTTAATGAAGAGTAATACTGCAAGGCAGGCAGACAGGCTTCCCACAGTGGCTGAATCAACAGTCCCAGGCTCCACCGCCCCGTCACTCTTCAAGGTCTCTGCAGACACTGCCACACAGCGTCACTTAGCTGTGCCCCCAGACTGCAAGCAGAGAACGAACTGATTTCTCTCAGCCAGGTGACAGGGCCAGGGACATTCTGTAAGCAGAGGAAAATAGACTTACCTCACTTGCAGACTGTCAGTTTCTAGGTGTGAAGGTTGATCAATGCTTTATAAAAGATGTAATCTCTCATATTTGTACCACCATAGCTTTACAATACCATTCCTTACTCTTCCATAAACTTTGACAACTTTTACCCATGGGCTTATTCTTGGAACTTATCACAGACCACGGGGAGAGCACACATGCATTTAGGTACATACAAGGGAGAATATATTTTCTGGTTTTGTGTAGCATTGGCTGTATTCCCAGACTTGAAGCTCTCTGGAAGGTGACTGTGTGCATCTGCATCAATCAGGGTGCAGAAGGACAGGGTAATCTGGGAGCTCTGGGTGCCAGCAGGGCCAGTGGAAGGGCAGTCTGGCATGGCCCCAGCCAGGGGAGGAGGGCAAGCCTGACAGCTTTCACAGCAGGCTGGTTCATGTCACCAAGCCACGCTGTGTCACAGTGGGCCTCGAGCACAGGCAGTGCACTCCCTGAAAGGCAACACTGCATGGTGATGGACTCAAGGCCTTAACAGTCATGGCTTTGTTTTAACTCACTTCTGTCCATTGGGAGTTCAGGTTTGCAAAGGATAGGGGCTGCTGGCGGAACCTATAGTCAGAGAAGAAGAAGGTTCCTTGACTTGGGTCCATCATGTCTAACAGAGCTCTAAAGTTTAGGATCTCACAAGTATGGTCATGTTGAAGAGAAGCTGATGCAGGTTAGCATTCTGTACTAGTTTTGTTGTTGTGCTTAATGGTAATCAAACCAAAAAATTCAGTGGCCATCTGTGTTACTGCAGTTAAATTTTGCAGAATTCCATTAACGCATGGGAATCCAGAAAGTTCAAAGCTGTGCCTGGCTCTTTCTCGCACTGGTCAGAAAATGTGTGTCAACATAATGTTTCTCCCAATGTATATTCAGTCCACTGCTGTTTTATTTATTTAATAATACTTTTTATCCTATTCTCATCATGTTACCTGATTTTTAAGTCATCTTTCCTTGTCCCTTCCTTATATTTTCCTTGTCTTTACAAAAAACTAAAAGTTATAAATTGACAGCAGAATTTGAATGCTGAGAGCTATTATCTAAAATATTTTCCTTTAATGAGAAAGACATCTACACTGACATGCCTGAAACAAGTCTTGTAAAAGTCTGTATTGAGATAATAAAGGGAGAAAGAATTGCTGAAGGTTTACTTGTTCAAGAAAGTTTTCCGTGTATTTGTTTGCAGCAGCTTTATTCCCTGGTGGATAAGTGCATGCATAAGGAATGTGCAACATAATTTAGTTGGTATCCAATGCAGTTAACAAAGCTCTTTCTAAAAGAGCTACAAAACCAGATGAATTGCTAATGTGAGGGTACTCAGAGAAGTTGCAAGCTATTGGAATTACCCTACCACCTTCTGTTCCGAACATTCTCTTTGGAGGGTTAAATAGATGTTTCACAAAGCTTTTTGGAAGTGTGTAAAAATCCACCCCGCTATCATGCCAGCACACCAAAAAGATAAATCCTTACACAGTTTACCTTACTTCAAATACAGTATTTGGCATTAAATTATTTGTTTAAACCACTCCTAATCCTTTGATTTTTCCTTCAAAAGATACCCCAGTCTAGAGCTTACCACTGGACTTCAAACACTCTCCAGAGTCCAGAGGGATTTGAGTTCTCCCATAAGAGCCCAGTCCTCCTGCCTCTGTGGAGAAGGGGCAAGATTTGGCCCAGCAACTGAAACAAATATAAAACAGATTCACAAAAAGCAAAGCCCTTCCATTACCACCATCCTATGGTATGTGGGAGTTGCTGCTCAGGGCAAGGGGGAGCTGAGTTTTCTCCCACTGAATGCCCTTGCCTGGCGGAGCTCGTTCAGTCTCCCGAGAGAGGGAGAGAGGGGCACCTGCACTGCACCAGGCACTGCTGAGAGCTGCAAGATCCTTCAGCCTGCCACTGTTGAATAGAGCAGGGCTGTGTTTTTCTCTCATTGTACCAAATTAAATTGGGACTATGGAGCTGAAATTTATATCTATTTCATTATTGATTTAATAAAATCTTCTATCAGAAAGCAGAAACTGTGGGTCATGCAACAATTAAAATGATAAATTACTTAAATAGGAGCTGAGACTGAAGAAGCAACTTTTAATTAATTGCCATCTGAAAATTCTGTCCCCAGTTTTTCATTGTGGTCTATGTTTTAAGTTTGTTTATGGCTTCTACTATAAGAAGTGCCTCAACAGATTTCTTATATGCCACAAATTTAGAATCAACCAGGCAATATCTCTGCAGTGTCATTATGGCAACCTAAGTCAGCGTCATAAAATTTAAAAGTAAAAATACCTCCCTTTATGTTCCAATCATCATTATTATGACTCAAGTGTTGGAGAGAGTGAAGGAAGGAACAGAAAATTGAAATCACTTCACTTTCCAAAATCATAGTTAATTGTTGGACTCCATGATCTTAAAGGTCTTTCACACCCATAAAAATTCTGTGATTCTAAGGCATGTATTTATTTTAATCAGTATTACTGTAATTTGGGCCAAGGTTGTTAAAAACCTGTCTCTTGCCATTTGTCTGCATTTTGGTTTTGGAATATAATCAGTGCAGACTGACCAGAGTAAATGCTTCTGGAGGCACATGGGGGCATTATTTGAATAGATTTCATTTGGTGTAAGGTGCTTCTAACAAGTATCCCGGGGGCCTGAGCTCTCCAGGATCAAGGAATCTGGAATGACTGAGGGTTATAGCTGAGTAACAAGTTCCATGTTATATAACTGAGGTGCAGTTAGTTTTACTGGAGGTGGAGTCTAGCAAGCAGCTTGCCAGTCAGCAAAACACTTCTAAGGGCCATACAGGCAGGGCCCAGGGGTAGTTTAAGAACACTGAAGGGCTGAGCTGCCAGATCCTGCCTCCACTGAAAATGCAGGAGATCAAGCTAGAAATGGTGCCTGAATTCTGCACAGGCCAAGAAGATTTGGATGCACATTGGATCCACATTTGAGGATTAATTACCAAGAGTTCTGGTGGACTGTAGGACTCTGCCAGCAATACCATACACTACCACAGTACCTATTTACTGTGGAAATTACATTTTTTCCTGTTCTGCAGACTAAAATTATCCCTGTTTGACAGCTGGAGAGGAAGCAAAACTTCAGTGACATGAAGTGATTTGTCTAAGTCCATGTTGTGTTCTTTTCACAGACATAAAAACATGAATTCATATTCCTTGGCTCTCAAGCTAATTCTGGTTCCTATTCTTATATCTTAATCAAGTGATCATTTCTCTATGTTTTTACAGATTTCTCCTCCTGACACAATAATAAATGGTTGCAAGCATTTAAGTAGCTTGTAATCTTCTGTTTTCAGACAGCAGTGGAATGTACTTGAAATAAAGGCTAAAATCAATTTTTGAAAGCTGAAATAAAGATATAGAAGGAGCTCGCTCTTCTGATAGAAGTACTTATGCGGCCAGTTGTTAGGCAGCTCTGCTAAACTGGTTTTAAGAAAGTATTTTGTAGTGTGAGAAAGTACTTCATACTCATGGTGAGAAGTGCTGCTGAAGGGTTCATTTTGTGTACAGCAAAGCACTTAATTCTCAGCGCCAAAGAAATCTTCGATCAGATTGTTCACACAAGTGTTATTGAAGGCTTATCATGGCTGATACGGCCAGAAAGTATCAAACAAGGAGGGTAAGCACACATGCTCTGGTATCACTGAAGCTATCAGAATTTTTCCATTAGTATATTAATAAAACAGTATGATTATGTTTAATTTAGGTAACTAATACGAAGTTATTTGTGATTTTTTTTTAAGTCTGGGGGGAAAAGTACATTTAATTAATTGAATACACTTGATTTACTGGGGCTCCTAAATAAATTTTTAAGTAAGGTTTGAAAACTCTTACAGCAAACAGGCTTGTTCCATAATTGCCAAAAAAGACAATATTACAACAACTTTAAAAACTTACCCTGCAATCCCCCCCAAACTCCTAATTTTCTTGCACTTTTTATACTGTGAAATTGTAATATAAAGGTAAATAAAGAGGTATCTCAAAAAATTGTGTTTTCTTTTTATCACTCCAGTCTCCTTCCACAACAGAAAAGAAGGTGAAATTATCTATGAGGCCATCATCTAGGAAATTATATAGGAGAAAGCAGAGCTTATTAAAAGAGAGGGGAATATTTTTAAATGGTCTCTTTGAAGTTTGTCAGATGAGACAGAATAGATTTTTCAGTGCTGAGATATGCAATCTACTGTAAATTGAAAGTGAAAAATTAAACTAATCATATGTCTCATAGGAGTCCAAAGTAATTAACAACTTAAAATGAAGCATCACTGCAGGTTTCTCAATGGGCATTGGTGGCCAAAAGAGCAAACAAGTCACTAAAGGGGAAGAAAAGAATAGTAAATACACTGTGATGTGAAAAAAAAGTGTCATTGTTTGTATTGACACTGCAACATCAGCTGCATGGTCTTCATAACTACATTTCAAAAAGGATATCACAGAGGTAGTTAGAGTGGTTTCAGAGAAAAAGGTAAACCAAAAAAAGATGGGAATGGAATCAAGAGAATGGAAAAAACTCTCACATGGAAACAAGTTAAAAAGACAAGATATGTTTGCTTTATTATGGAGATAAATAAGAACATGGTAGATAAAAATAATATTATGAGCTTACTTGAAACTTTGTCTGCAGTACGTTTACAGGAAAGAACACGGCAACATTCAATGACATTAAAGAACAGGCATACCAAAGTAATGAGGCTCTACACTGGACAGCTAATAAAATTTTTGTATTCCTCCTGCATGAGGAAAATTATGAAGGCTGACAAGTGATAGTCAGAGTTTGTCTAAATAACAAATAGCCAGAGGTTTAACTATGGTCAAAGCTCTCTGAAAGGTATTGTTATGTATTTAAAAAATCTCCATTAGATCAGGAAGAAATTAAAGCACATCCAGGGTGAGAATAGAAGACATAACGTTTCCCTCATACGCTGGCTGCAGAGGTCTTATTTATTCTTCTGAAACACTTTGTACGGACTGCTGGCAGATAAAAGGAATCTTTGGTCTGATTCAGCTGCCAAGTTCTTGATTTGTTCTGGGACACATCAAAATATTAAGTTTTTGACCTTACCTTCCAGAAATATATTAATTGCTTTAACTGCACTGACAATCAATCATCATGATACAATATATTTAAGTAGCATGTGCCTGATGATGAATTTCAGATACCTATTTAGAAGGCTGGAATGCACCTTTAAGTGTGTTTGCAATGGCCTGCACTCCATGTCAGAAGAGCTGCAGAGCCTCCTTCCAGGCCACCTGCAAAGGCTGTACCTGCTCTGAGCCCTCTGGGCTGGATTCTCACCATGTGGCTCCCCCTGACACGATGTGCTTTTCTTCAGCCTCCTGCACTCATCAGCTTGGCTCTGCTCCAGAGCCCCTGCTCTGTCCTCCTGCAGGCCTCAGAGCAGAGCAGCCAAAGGATTACGGGAGGTTCTCCCAGCAAAGCAGCGTTTCTTGTGCAGCAGGTATCTTGACGCCTCAAACAGGTGAGGCCTCTGTAAAACGGTGTCAAAGGGAAGTGTCCTCTGGCTGTAGCTGCTTGAATTTTTTGAGGTATCTTTGCTCTTTTTCCATAGGGAAATTGGTTTGTATTTGGGGACAAGGGCAGGGTGCTGGGACAGTCTTCCCATAAGTGAGGAGCCCCTTTGGTGAGGAGCAGGCTAGGTGTGGGTAGAAGGAAGTAGTTTGAAACTCTGTTTCAGAGATCTCCAGTTAAAACACATCAGAATATGAATTGCTCAGCTTATATTAGTATTTCAAAACAAAGCAGTTATAGAAGAATGAATACACTTCATCCAGATATTATTACTCCTATTACTCCTATCACAGTGATGGTGAGCAATCACCCTGCTTTTATTCTGGTGCAGTGACAGTCTGTGGTTTATATGCTGTTAGTTTTTTAAGCTAAACCCTGGAACTTATGCTAGGGTTAATTTTAACCAGCTCTTGAAAGCAAACTTTTCACAGCTTGGTTTACACTAGGATTTGAAAAGGTGTTAATAAACAGTGCAGGCTAAACTAAAGCTTTCTCTAGCAGAATGTCAGTAGAGTAAGCATAGCCATAGGGTACATAAGGATAACAGCTGCCAAGTTGATGGAAGGATTTTTCCCGATGGGGTATCCCTTTCTCCCCATTCCCAGCCTGTCATGATGGATATGATCTTGCTGCCAGCAAATGCCACTGCCTGAAACTCTGGCATGCCAGAAAGCTGACTATTTGCAACACTCGGTTTCCACACAGCATGTGCACAAGGAGGCCAGATTTCCAAACAGCAGAGTTTGCCTTACAGGTGGGGCCGCATCACTCAGACATCCAGGGAGTTACACAATATCATTATCAGCCTCCTACTTTCCTGCCAGAACATGGTCACCAGACTCCCCAGAGTTGATGATTCGGCTTTTATTTAATTGTGGTCTCAGTTTTGCATAATGCTTTCCTGGACATCTAGCCCTTGGGTTATCTTAACATATGGTAGATGTTGCACATTCTTCAGTAAATTGTCTGCTATTGTGAAGTCAGGAGAAATGCCCCAGGAGAAGACTGTGTCTTTGGTATGTGAATGTATACAAAGCAATTGGAGTAAAATGACTTCTCCTCCGGGGAAATCTGTCACAGAGAAGAACTTTGACATGTAATGACACCTACAAGGGTCCACCAAAGTAAGCGACTGTGGGCCAGTCCCACTACTTTTGCAGAACCCGGGTCATGTAGGCAGCGTGTGGGCTGCAGCTGTTGCTCATCCCTGTGGCATGTTTCCCTCCTGGCATGTTCACACAGGTGCCACTGCAGTGTGCAGTTTTCTTGGGAAGTGTGTGACTCTACTTGTTTACATTTAATTAGTGTATTCCTCATTCATCGTCAGTTGCAAAAGGGAGTGGGCCCCCTGCACCTTGCCCTGCTGGCCCATTGGCACGGGAGGCAGGAAGGCAGCACCTGTGGGAGCCCAGGGTTAGGCGGGAGCACAGGGCAGCATGGACTGTGCTGCACCAAAGCCAGTGCTCCTCCAGAGCCACCCCTGTGGTGGGGCACCAGGCACCCTTGTAGCACTGACAGGGAGAAGTCAACCAAGATCACTTCTGTCCCTCCCAGCTGCCTGATGAGCCACAGCCTGTTCTCCCCCATGTAATGGCATAAGAAGACAAAGAATTCAAAAAGTGCATTAAACAGATTTTTCTCTGAGTAAATCCCAGTTTAGAAGCCTGAAGCATAATGTCAATTATTTTTTCCTCCAGCTGTTAATCTTCCTTAGCTTTTGGCTGTCTTTTTGCTGATTCTCAGAAACGGTGATTTGTAGGTGTTTATTGCTGAAATTTGAAGTGATTTAAGATGAATGTTTAAATGTAGCATGACTTTCAGAACTAAGTTATTAATATATTACTAATTTTCTCAGCAGTTAATACTTTTAAAGGATTCTTAAAATTTACTAGCACACTTCATATATTGTAGTTTATGCAGAAATGCCAATTATCCCACACAATGTGCAGTCAAGATAGATGAGGATTAAGTCCCTACAACCACTGGAATAGCAGAGATGCAATGACCTGAACATTGTATCATTAGTTCCTTTGCCTGTAATTAATATAAATGCACCAGTAAAGTGCCTTTCCTCATTTTATTAATGCCTTCTCTACAGTCCTGGATCTCTGTTGTTCAAGCAATTAGGACAGACAGCATATGTTTTCTTGATTCTTCAGATCTTATTTCAGACTGGGCAAGGGCTGCCCAGCCAGGCTTGATAAGCTGGGGGCTTGGAAACAGGATACAACCATCCTGGATATGTACAGTAAATTTCCAGTTATGCAGAAAATGCCAAGGCATGTAAACAATCAGCTCTCCAGCTCCTATTTCTTGTGTATTTGTCTTCCTTGCACATTTCTGAATATGCATTACATCTCCTCTTCTTTACTCAGTGTCTCCCCATCCACATTAAATTGTGTTTGTTGCTGTCTGCTAGCCCACAAGTACAAGAATCAGTGCAGGACTGTGGAGGATGTTCTTTTGGGCCTGGAGCAGAAGCTGAGAATGAAGGACTTGTGACCTTGTCTGCGGTCACAGTGCCATGGATAGGGATAGGATGACCAAAATATTTTAAGAGGGAGCAGAAGTTACTACTTCCATGTTGTCCTCCTTGTTTCCAGAGACACATAGTGAAAGTAAAATCCTACTGCTCTGACTCCCGTTGCTTTGGATTGCACACATTTTCACACATACTTAGTTTCTGGTTTGCATTTCAGAGCTACACAGCTGTCACTGGAGCCAGAGAAATGAGTAGAGCTGTAGATGCATGTGTTAGCTGACTAGGAGAATATCTGAAACTGCTCAAATCCTGATGTGGCCATTAGTCACACAACTCAAGGATTTCAGAAAAAAAGGCTTAACTAACAGAGGCTCTGAGAGACCAGGTGTGGTGAATGCTGTGAAGTAATTCAGATTTCAGGTTGGCAAAGAAGTTCATTACAGTATTCCTTTCTTCCCTGTGACATTAGTTAAGATTTAGCCTCAAAAAAAAAAACTGAGCAATGCAGTTCTTTGTCCTTGAAGACAAAAAGTGCTGTATACTGCTTCAGCTATTTTACAAATGTAAAAATTAAGGTTAAGGGAGACAATAGAATTTCAGAAGTAATAGGATGCTTATGCTGTTTAGAGTTGCAGGAAGACTAAGCTGTGTTTTGGTTTAGAAATCTTGTCCCACCAGCTGAGTTATTTATAACATTACACTCCTTTGTGCACCTCCTCACATATAGCTCATTATTTAAGAAGGAGGGGTCTTAAAATTGATAAAATATTCCTTTAAGAAGCTCTGAAATCAAGGAGAACTAGAAATCTACATCTAAATGAAATTATGGAGAAGGCACAAATCAATGTCTTGGGAAATAAGCCAAGAGTCGAGGTGACAAAAGGATCTCTTAGTCACCATCTCACAATCCTTTAGCAGGTCTACGGAAGGAAATACATCTAGTGACTTTATAGGCAAATTGATAGGATTAGATCAGTGCTGAGAAGCAGCTGTAGAGTCATATGTATAAGATGGAATTACATTAAAAGTAGAAGGTCTCAGGGTTTAAGGATCTGGAATATTAAGCTTAGAAAAACAGTAAACTCAGAAGTCAAAGCTGCTAGACAGTTGGTCTTTGGCACAAGTATCAGTTACTGCACAGGGGAAGAACAGTGGCATTTAATTGGCAGAGCTATATAGTTTGAGCCATGTACAGAGATGCATTTGTCCTGCTTGCAAAACCACCTAAGTATCTTCAAGTTATGAATACTTCTTTTTTTTTAAAGGCCTTTAATGGATAGTCTGGGAAGGCAAAGATTGTTAAGAATCTTTTTTTCAGTATCCATCCTGATATGTGTGAACAGCAACAGACAAGATGAGAAGACACTTGCTATTAACAGAATGCTGGAAAATACCCTGGTACTCGTGATCATTTCTATAATGACAGTGGAACAATTAACTGTTAACAAGAGGTGGATCTGTTTTCCATTTACAGTACCTCTAACAGGTAACACAGACATACTGTCAGCTGTCACCCAATATGACAACATGGCAAACCCAGAGAGGCACTCAGTGGTTGCTCTACTAGCAAATCTCATTCATGGGTCACAGCTCCATAAGGTGTTTTTGTGGTGCTAGATTGGGAAATAGCACATGAAGTGTCACATAAAGAGCTGTGCCATAGACAAGCCACTGATCTCCACTCCTTCCAGGCAGACAGGAGCCCTATTACCCTTAAAAAATTTATTGTCAGGTGCAGTTCCCTTCATCTCTGTTTTGCCTGGTCCTTGAGTCAATCAGAGTTACCACCAGAGCTCAGGCTTCTGCTAGTGCTGCTTCCTGCTCCTCTGAAGTCAGTGGCAACAAAATTCTGCTGCCGGGAGTGTTTCTCATGCAACTTTCAGTCACTCTTTTTCTCTGTTACCTCAGCATTTTGCAGAATTAACAGCAAATGCTGAGGTAGACAAAGAATGAAAGATGAGGTTTTAAAAACACAAATCCATTTGTCTCCTTGGCAATATGCATTCCTTATGGTTGGTACCCTTTTCCATCCTAAAACTGAAAATCTGATAATATTGTTTCACACCCAATCAGTATTAGATGTATCCTTGCTTGTATTTGCCTTGCTGGCTTATGGGATGACTAAACATGCTGCGAATGTTTTGGTCAACATGACAACTATTTTCAATATTTCTGGGGGCGTGATTTTAAAAGCATATTTCAGTACCCTCTTAATTCCTATTTAAAACACCTTCTACCTCTTTTGATGGTTTCTTTTGGTTTCTAGGATAATCTAGTAATCAAATCAGCATGAAGTCAAACAGAACATCATAATTGTGAGGGCACTAATGAACACAGTAACTGTCTCAAATAATACTGTAGTAAAAAGATACATATTTTCATGGCTTAAATTTACTGACTATTGAGTTTGAATAAAAAGCGAGTGGGAAAATGACCATTTACATAGGAAAGAACAGAAGAGAGTCAGGCAAGTGAAAAATAACAAATGGCTTAGAAGCTAATAAAAAGTCTGCAGAAAGAAAGCATTAAGAAATTGTTGATGCAGAAAGTCAAGGAAATAAACAGCAATTACAGATTGAAATACCTAATTAAAGTTATCTTGTTACAAAAGAACACCTGCAAAGCACTGGTGGCTGGTCTTTTTACAGTTACTGATTCGTGGAGTAAACATAAAAGGAGAAAATTGTCACTGCCAAGTGTGGTTAAAAAGAGTTGACAAATTGACATTAACCGCTCCCTCACATGGTGACTCTCAACACTGTTATTAGTTCAGCCCCTCCTTGCAGATGCTTGTGCTTTGTTTAGTACTCAGTGTTATGATGCTTTAATTCCTCCTCACTTTGTTCTATGTTCATGTCATAGGTTTGGTGAAACACAATTCAACACAATAAATCATATTTACCAAAGGAAAAGCAGGAGAGATTTTCCTATTTTACTATATTTCCTTTAATTTTAAAAGTCATTAAAACTTAAGTATATAGGTACTGACAAAATACTTGTATTTATGAAGTGGGATTTTTCAACATTTTATAATACTGCAGAGCCCGAGTCAATATACTATTGTGTATAAATCTTATGTGTGTTGAGGGTTAAATCCCAAGACTTTGTTTGGACCCTCTACTTCCAGACTGGCTTATGGAATATTATTGTAGTGAAATAAATACATCAAGCATGCTGTTGTGACACATGGAAAATCTTGTATAAGTACTGGAACAAGCAGAGGATTATAGCAGTGGTATTGTGACTGTAGCAGGAAGACACAGCATATGACCCCAAATAACATGCCAGAGAGTTTTTATTTTGCTTTCAGTGAAAACTCCATGTAGAAACTACACAATATTTTCATTAAAATGATAGACCTGTGTCCATCCTCTCTCCATCATGCAATAGCCTGCCCTCCAAGCTGTCCTCTGGAGGACTTGAAAAATATAACACAACATTAGTGTGTTTTAAATAAGTGGCATTAATTTCAAGACAGGCAAATTGGGGAAGGGAGGCAAGGTGGTATATTTTAGAATTCAGTGCAGCTCTGTGTGTCTGACTCTGCTTAACCACAGCTGATGTGAAGAGGTTTTGTGTTTGAAATTATACAGCTACAGGACACTGCCTGCCTTGCTCTATCGTTTCCTGAAAAGGTTTGCTATGGTGCAGGCACATCTTATTCCACAAGTGAGGCAGCAGCTCTGTTCCCCGTTCGTTAGGGCCACAGTAGATGAGGAGCAGCACAAATTGATCTCCAAAAAAGAAGACTGAAGCACCTGAACTGGTTGTGGTGAGACTGGAGAGCACTGACCTCATTGAAGAGATGAGGTCTCAGCTGTAGTAATGTCAGAGTGTTTCTCCTCCAAGGGCAGAACAAAAGTAAGTTGTACTTGGTGATTAAATCCACTGGAAGGTGCAACAGGATAAAGAAAGATATTATTTACCTTATTTGATCTATGTCCCTGTAACTCCCTTTCCTACTCCCCTGCCAACACTATGGCACCAAGTCAGCTGCATCTTCATCCTCTGCTGATATCCTAAGTGCACAGTTAGAAATGAGTGCATTGTGGTTTGCATTATTTCATTTGTTTCTCTGATGAGTTCTTATTTCTAGAAGCAGCATTTTCTTCCTGAGGTTTAATTACTTAGGGTTTTAGTAAATGAAAGCCTCTTTTACTGATAAACAATAGCAAATAATGACAGTGATGAGAATGCTAGTTAAAAGATTATGAATAAAATTAAGTTATACCATTTTTTCCCCTATGGAATATCCTTTCCAAGATTTCCATCATTGTATTGACTGAAACTTCTGTATTTTTTTTTTTTAAGGAAAGTCTGCCAATTTTAATTGATATTATTCAGCTACCTTCATTTGCTTGGTTCAGAGTACTCCTATTTAATTTAGCTGTCTTGACAGGGACCTCATCCATCCTAGGGAAACTCCCAAGCTTTTGCAGCTTTATTTATTCTGATCTTTTATGAAGTGGGTTAGCAAACAAAAAGTAGGTTTCCACCATACAATATATGTTTGCAAAGTCCCCAAATTCCAGCCTGGCCCCCCTTCATTGTGCAGAAGGAAAGTCTTCCTCAGCACTGCAACAAAAGCCAGAGTGTAAGAAGGCAGCATTAGGATGAGCAGTGTTTTGCAGCACTGCTGATCAGCATATAGTACGATTCCTGAATTTGGTTAGCCTGGAACAAAGACCACTCACCTCAACAATAATGTACCTTTAACTGGGAAATGAAATAAATAAACAACTACACTGTATGTGGCAAAAGGGTGCCCTCCACCAAAGTTCTACTTCCAGAAATTTATTCATTGGTGTATCTGATTGTTCAGGTCAGTTTTAAAGAAATTCATTAGATGATACATCTAATCAGTCAAAATAGCCTTCTCCTATTTTTCCTTTCCAATTTATATGAAGTTTAAATATACACTAGTAACAGCAAAATAGCAACAACATGATGTCAGAGAGAAAATAGTAAGTTCAGCTCCTGTCTTTTCTATGAGTCTGGTAATATTCCTTAGAAGTCAGAGACAAAACTGTCACTGACTTCAGGAATGGATTGCAAGGCCTTTGGCAACAGTGTCAAAAGCCTTCAGCAAGGCTTTCAACACTGTGTCTCACAATACCCTCTTGGGCAAACTCAGGAAGTGGACTGGATGAGTGGACAGTGAGGTGGATTGAGAACTGACTGAATGGCACATACCCAAGGGGCATACTCAGTGGCATGGGGTCTCGTTGGAGGCTTGTCACTAGAGGTGGTCCCCAAAGGCTCAGCAGTGGAGAAATGATTAACCTATTTGTCAGTGATTTGGGTGAAGGGGCAGATGCCTACCCAGCAAGTTCACTGCTGGGAGAAGCAGCTGATACCCGAGGCCTGCCCAGCCCTTCAGGACCTTGACTGGTTGGAGAGATGGGCAGACAAGAAGTGAAATGCAAAAAAGGCAAATGCAGGATCTCTTAATCATGGATCTGAGAGAGAATAGCCCCATACACCAGTACAGACTGGGGACCTGGGGTCCTGGTGGACAACATGCTGTCCATAAGTCAGCAGTGTGTGCTTGTAGCCAAGAAGGCAAATTGTGTCCTGGACTACACTGGGAAATGCACAGAAATGGATGTACAAGAAGTTCCACGTGGATATGAGGAAGAATTTTTTTACTGTGTGGGTAACCACACACTGGAACAGATTGCCAAGAAAGGTTGGGGAATGTCCTTCACTGGATATATTCAAGAACCCTCTGGATGCAATCTTGTGCTCTAGGACAAACCTGCTTGAGCAGGGAGGTTGAGCCACATGACCTGCTGTGGTGCCTTCCAACTTGACCCCTTCTGTGGTTGTACACAAATTATATAAAACACAAAACCACTAATACCTAGTGGTTTTTTTCTTAACACTATATGCTTTTAAGAACTCTGGCTTCTAGGTCAAAAGAGACAAAGACATTAGAGCTTTGGAAAATTTTCTAAAAAAATCACCTCAACTCTGCATATATATATAGTGCAAAAAATAAGTTTCTAATAACCACTTTTAGTCCTGTTTGATAAAATGTTGATATAGTCATATCCAGATGAGAAAGTCTACTGGGCTATTTCACAAAGCAACATACTTATTTTTACTCATATTTATATTATGTTCTCCATGCAGGCTTCTTATTTCTGTACAGGGTGAACAAGCCTCTCATCTTGTCTCCTGGATCTGACATTTATAAATCTTTACACTTTTTATCAAAAACACGGTTGCTAAACAAATAAGCCAATATTTATTTTTTTAAAAAAGGCACTGTGGATAAGAACAAATTGAAGGAGAGAGAAATCCCTGAACAGATTTTGTTTCTGTGTCCATGTTGCTGTTCCTGGACACAAAGCAGCTATTAGCCTGGGCTGAGCAGCTGATTTGGAGGGTGGATGGCAGCTTTGGATATCAAGAGAGAGACAAGGGCTCTGAAGAATACAAATGGGCTACAGCCACTAACTGGAGGAGTGTTACCCACAAGAAGAGGCAAAATTATGACACTGGTCAAAGACTAAATACAACATTTAAATCAAGGTGTATATATAATGTTTTGTGTAATATTATAGTACCTATACAGTACATGACAGAAGAAGTTTGTTGGGGCTTTTTGTTTTCATGAGAGGAATAAATCTACCCCTTTTTCATAGCTGGGATGAAGGTATTCTCATTTTTTCTGTTGATTAGTTATCCCCCATGAACTTGTAAAAGAGAGAACACATGAAGGGGTTGAAATAAAGCTGGGAAAACTTGAAGTGTTCTCTGGTTTTGCCTCTCCACAAGTCCAGAGAAAACAGAAACAGAGTGTTATATTTCCAACTGAGAAAATGCTTAAAGCCATGCCTAACTAATCTACTGTGTCAGTGCCCACAATAGCTGTGGCCTGCATCAGAGGGAGGAGATAAGATGGTCAGCTTCCATTTCTGGAGGTGAGACGGTATGTGCAGGACACAGTAAGCTGTCACATTCACTACAGAGCATAAACAGTGGCAGCTACCCCAGCAGAGAGTGTGGCCCACTGAGTTATCACTTCAGCTTTCTGGTATCTTTTCCACTTAACTCTTTTAAGTGCAATAATATGTGACCTATAATCTTCAGAATTTTGACACAGTCAGTATAGCTAAGGGAACCTTTAATTACTATCTAGAGCTTTAAAAATAAACTTGGATCAAACAATTATTGTGTGTCTGACTTTACCCAGTCCTTTGATTTGTATCTTACTTTCAAGTCACAGAAAAAATAAAATAACCTTATTCTTGCAACGTAATTATGAAATTAAAAAATGGATGCTTTGGTTTAAAAATGTCAGAATATATATGTGATAATTTGTGGGAAGAAAATGCTAATTTAATAAATTCAGCATTAATTTAGCAATATTTTCAGTCAACCCAAATTTTGGGCAAAAATAAAATTCTATACAGCTGTGACATAAGTATAGTGAAATTCATAAGGAAAATATTTAAATCTGTGATAAGAAAATACAAATTTATTGCCAGCCTATTCACTGTCTGCTAGCTCCTAGGCAAATAGAAATTTACATCTAGATGGGGGTCTTAAAACCAAATACTAAATAGCACTGGCTTCATTCAGATATGAACAAAAAGTATTACCAAGTAACTACCAGATGACACTGTGACAGTGATGTTAAATGAGCTGAAGAAAAATCTGAGATGACGAGGTGACTGTTCTTCTGGACAGAATGTAATTACCTTGGAAGCTGTCTGAACATGACTAGAAAATAAAGAAATTTAGTTCTGACAGTAATTTCTGGAGTATAGGGGACTGTGGTTTAATAAGACGGCAAATGACTCCTGGGCTGCCAGGACTGGAACACAGCTTGCAGCCACGAGATGGGAGGCATTGATCTTGCACAAGTTCACACTGACAATGTGAAATCCCCGTAAATGATATGACAGGTCAGCATTGTAGTAGCTGACTTTTTATGCTAGATTAGAGCTCTCATTGCATGGAGAATCAGGTATTGTCTGTCCCCTCATAGCTGACACAAAGCTGGCACAGACTCCAGATTGCATCTTCATTGGCAAGTCAGGCACACCAGTGTGGCTGGTCAGAGCCCAGATTTCACTGAGCATTGGAGATAAGGCCTGGCTTCTGAAAGTCTGCAGTCCTGCAGAGCGTGTCTGGATGCTGGGGAAACAAGATGCACACAGTATACAGTAAATGCTGATGTCATGCAGGTTTGAAAAGTCTCTTTACTAAGTAAATTCTAATGTGACTCTTATAGCCCAAACCTGGCCACATGAATAGGCAGGAAAATGTTTCTGAAAGGCCAGTTGAAGTGTGACACAGTGTATCTAGTTTAAGATAAACCTGCCACTTTTTCCAGCTGCCTGCCTTTGCTCAGAGTTGTGCAAACCTCATTACAAGGGTTTTTTTCAGGATAATTTATTTAAAATTGGTATGGCAGGTGCTGACTACTCTTACTGCAGTTTGAGTGGGCCTAGTTCAGTGTAGAATACATTTGGGTAGTTAAGCAACATTGCAATCAAGTGAATTACGATGGTATCATAATTAGGACATACATTTTGGCACACTTTCTTTAGAAATCTAGAGCAGGAAGCCAAATCAAAGTGAACAATGAAGACAAATGAAGCATGGAGACATACTGACTCAGGCAATCCCTGCTCCCTCCTCTCCCTCTGAACTATCCTCATAGGGCAGTTCTGCTTCAGTTCTTGACTTTAATTGGAGCCCAGCACAAAGCAAAAACCAACGTAAGGCTTGTAAACCTTTCTTTCAGCTAGGGCTATTTGTCCAGGTATCTCTCCATGGCAGCCAAACTAATTACCATGGCATGTCTTTTCAAGGGACAGAACTTGCTTGTCTGCCAAGATAAAACATTTGGAAGGCTATGAAGCAATGTAACCTGGGGACACCTCTGTATTGCTGTATTTTAAGTGCTATTACACAGAGCTCTGCTAGTGATTTGAATTCAGGGCATGTTGTTTGGTAATTGGGTGAAGCCAGACTAGTCTCTGCAGACAAATTCAACCTCACACAGAGTCAGGACTGATGTTACTGGCCCAGCATAGCTTTTCTAATGAAGACTGCTGCTCTGTTAGTGTGATTCTTTGGTGAAATTATTAGAAAAGCTGGCAAAACTAGTAGCACAAGAAGCTAGAAGGGAGCACAAAACTGTCGTGACCAGCAGGTAGAAGACATGTTAGAAGAATGGCAGCTCATTGCCATGACTTGCATTGCATTTCCCCCATGCCCGTAGTCCTTCATCTTCCCCAGGAGGACACAAGCAGTCACACAACACCCTGGCAGTTCTTGACCCTGTGCTTGGCACACCATCGGCAGTCTAATGATGCTGACCTATAGAAATGGGACTGGCTCATTGCTGTTATAAGTATCAACCACAGCCATCTCTTCTGCTTAGGAACAATGCAGTTCAGATCTGGATAACAAGAAGTCTCAGTGGATTGTTTCTTTGGCACCTGTACTACCCAGTTCATTAAAGGGACTGGTCCAGAGTCTTATCATTGTTGCCTATGTGCAAGTCTGATGCTACTCCAGAAATACAGTAGACTAAATGAGATTTTGGGGAAAAAATTGGGCCAATTGCTTTCAAATCTTCAGCAATCTTTTAAAATCAAGAGGGTTTTCTGCAGTTTTTCCAGTTTTGGTGGACGAACTCCTCCAGGTGGCCAGCAATATGGCTCAAGGTCTTGAACTAGCAATGTGTAGGCTGTCAGTTTTCTCTTTTCCTTTTTGGAATGGTAATATAGTTCAGCAACTTTTGGGGGATCTGTGTATCTGGTTTTGTTTAGTTATTACTAACTCTTGTTAGTAGTTACAGGTTCCCAGGCTGGGATTTTGAGGAAGCAGTCTTAGTTTCAGCCCTTTACCTTCTTTAGGGCAGCCAATTTTTTAGCACTTTCTTAGAGTAAGTTCCTTCAAGATATGAGACCACATATGAGACTGCAGTTTGTAAAGTTCTACTGGGCTCCACTTTGTGACATTACAACTTTAGGGGGCAGGAAAGAAAAACACCGTGGTAATATCTCCCTTCAAAGCACAATAGTCAGGCATTCTTATTCCATAGTCATATCTTGGCTACAGCTACAGTTTGAATTCAATTAAAAGCTTTTAATTGGCCATCCTTCCAAACATTTCTGAACTGTCATTCATTTTCAGATACGCCTAGAGATCTAACATAATTCTAGTCTGACACAAAAGTCAATTACACTAATTGTTCAGCAGGAATTAACCTCTTATGCATCATCAGATTATTACTGTTGCTAGGTTCATTTTGCAAAGATTTTTGCTTTATCTGTACATAAGCAAAGCTAAGCACCAGCACTTGTGAGTCTCAGTACTGACTGAAATAACTACTTGATTGGAATGAGAACAGACATAAATATTGAATGTACTTCTAAACTGATTGGAATATTGAAACAGGCTTCAAAAAGACAGGTCACCTTCAGCTGTGGGATAATGATACCGGGTTTCTGATTAAAAATACCTCTGCCTTAAGCACAATTATTAATGAAGTAAATGGTTATCTGTGTATTGACAGACATTAAAATGATATCTAAAGAACTTTTAATCAGATTTCAAAGTTAATGCTTCTGAGGCCATTCTGAAGATGTGCCCTCATATCTCCATTTAGAACTCAGTTATGCACATCCATTCAGAAACTGGAGTGATCTGGACAATTTGAGAGGTGTATGTGTATGTGCAGCTCAGGTGTTTGTGAGAATGTGCTGAAAGGTAAGAACCCAGAGGAAATTCTAGGGGAGTTCTAGGTCAGCTGACTAAGGGATGAAATCTGACCGTGAGAACAAGGCAGAGAAGTTGGAAAGAAGAAGGATAAACAATTTTTTGGTACTGGATAAAAGAAGTCTTGATGATCTGAGTAAAGAAATGTTTTCTTATTCTCAGAAAATCTTATTTTTATGTGAGAAAAGCTTCATTAGAGGTGTGGAACTGAAATTACAGCAAATCCCTGGATTTTGACAGCTCATGTCAGAGAAGAATTCTGAGACAAACTGAAGGAAGAGATGGGGCCAGGCAGATTTGGCAGTGGTGCTACAACTCACATTTTTTCCCAGACAATTTGAAGGACTAAGTGTCTGTACTCTCTCCTCAAGAAGCAGCCACAAGAACTGAATTGGAATACAGACACTTAGGAAATTGTCTCATCAATAAATCAGAAACATTCACTGGCAGCTTTACCTGCATGGCTCCTCAGCCATCTTGCCAAAGAATTTCCTGAAACTTCCCTGAAATGTCCTAGATGGAAATTATCTCCATATAGAGTTTTTTGCTTCCTTTAAATTGATGTGGCATTTTCCACAGCATTATGTTTGACTTATGATTTTATTCAGCACAGAAATGTCAGCACAGACACGAGGAGCTGTGCAATTAATTTTTCAGGAAGGGCAAATAGAGCCAGTGGGGTAAAAGAGGAAGCTAGCATAAAACATAAAAGCAGGATGATAAAAATCTGAAGTACGGCACGTGCAGAGGTCTGTGTCAGTATTCCATAGCCTGATGGAAAGTACGATGATACAGTGAAGAAAACAAAGGCCATCTAAAATAAACTGAGGCAGGGCAGAAAAACAGTGATGGTACAGCAGCTACTATTTTAAGTAATTTTGTGTGTGCTGGGACCACCACGTGTACAGTCTTGTGGCTATAGCTATACTAAAGCCTGCTGTAAAGTTTAGTGGAATCAGTTGTAGTTTTCCTCTCACAGCGTAGCAAGACACGGCAATAAGATAAGGAATCAGAGGTAAAAATCTACATAGAACGAAAAAGGCTTTCTTTTGTCAGGAATGCAAAGCCACAGTCCTAACCTCAATCTTATTGCTGATGAGTCGTGTGCCGATGCTTTTCCATGCCACATTTACACCTGTTTGCTGTACCGCGTTGAGAGTAAAGTCATTGAATGTTTGAGAGTCCTTCCACCCGAGACGGTCCCGTTCCCGCTTAAACACCTCAAGCCGAGAGGGCCGGGAGCAGCGCTCCGGGCAGGGCTCACTCTCAGGGGCCAGACTGCGGAAGCCGACCCCGGCCCGCGTGGCTGTGCAGAAGTCACAGAGGGCTTTTCACTGCTGCCACTTGCCTGCTCCAGCCGGGCGACAGCCTGTCCAGGCTGGTCGGGCCCCCGGCTGGGCAGCTAAAGGCCGGTGGGTGACACGGCGCGGAGCCGCCAGGGCGGCGGGACCCGGGCCGGCGCTGAGGCGGAGGCTGCGCCCGGTGGGTTCAGCGCTGCTGCCGGCAGCCTCGGCCAGGGGAGCGCCCCTGGGACGGGGTCCCTCTTACTCGGGCCGCGTCACTTCGGTTTCGGGCTGCGGTGCGGTCTCTCGGCAGGAGAAAGGGGCGGGGGAAGGCGGCTCCGGACCGCCCGGCGGGGCCCCGAGCAGCGGCGGGAGC
>VXBR01006565.1:2067924-2173395 GCA_013400215.1 Cisticola juncidis
ACCGCGTAGCCCCTTGCGCCGCCCCGGGCTCGCCTGGGCTGGGCGGGCCCAAGGGCAGCCGAGGAGCCTTGGCAGCGCAGCGTCTTCCCTCGCTGCTTCTCTGCCGGCCTGACGGGCCCTTGCGTTATCCCTGCCCCCTCGGTCGGTCACGTAGCGGGCCCGATGCAGGAAGGTGGAGGGGTTCGGGAGGCAGCCGGCGCGTTGTTCCCGCTGCCTGCAGCGCGGCCCGGCGCGGGCGCTAGGAGGCGAGGTCTGCCCGGGAATGGGCGCAGCCCTCCCGCCACCTGCGCCGGCCGCGGCGGGCGGGGGAGAAGGGCCCTCCGCCACCTGAGCAGATTGGGGCGCCCGCCCGCGACCCACGGGGCTGAGGCGGGCTCCTGTCCGCCAGCCTCACGGAAGCTCCGCAAGAGGAGCAGTGGCGATGGGCCGCGGCGGGAAGTGGTCCCGGCAGGAGAGTTTGTCCGTGCCCCGCCGCAGGGCCGCTCTCCACAGCGAAGCCCGCGCTGGGGTCCCTGCGCGGCGGGGAGCTGGGGCCGGCCGCGGCTCTTGGGCGTGGGGCCGCAGGGGCGAAGGGGCAGTTCTTGGTGAGGGCAGCCCGGGGCAGCGGTGCTGAACAGGGCTGTGCGCGGCCAGTGCAGATGGGATCAGTGAGCGGTCCATGCCGAGTGTCGGGACTGTCAGGATGTGGAAGCTCAGTGATGAAACGCGCCAGACGCTGTTCATCTCTGAACCAAACTCACCGTTCTTCGAGGCTGCTGAACTCATAAACCACGTCTCACAAATACACAAATCGGTATGTATGTATACTTAAACACAAGGCGTCAGAGTAGCGGTCCGTCGGCAGTGGCTGTATTTCCGTGAGCGGTGCCGAGCAGGGGCCCCTGGCGCGGGAGCAGCCGAAGCCGAGTGGGCGCTCACTCGCGCACGCTGCTGCGCCGCCTGACAAAGGTGGTATTCCCTCCACAGCGGAGAACAAAAGAACCATTCCTTCTGCCAACACCTACGTGTTTGCAGTGTTGTCTTCTCAGGCATGCTATTAGTAGTCAAGGAAGATAAAGGAAGACCAGTGGTTACTACATGCCTGAGAAGGGCTGTAAAGATACTTTAAAAATGATAACACAGCTGATCTGCCAGTCATCACTTCAAATTTCCTAAGCATTCCCTCTCCCTGGTCAGAACTTGCATGTATGCCTAGCTTGGTTGAGAGGACCATATTTGTTTTGAAAAATAAGCTGTCACGGGCTGTTGTTATCTTCTGTGTTGCTTCACAGATTTACTGAACAAGACTGAAAGTTGTCCTGTGCCTGAAAATCTGAGGTTGTGAAAAGTTAATTGAAACAATCAAGTTAAATACTGCAATATAGTTACAACTGGATTAATGAGTACAAGAGATGATGTCAGATAATTAATTTTTTTTTTGCTATCTTTTGAGTTGGGTGTTGAAAGTAGGTGCGTGATATTGCATCTGTTGTCATCTGAGCTGCAATACGCATCACAGCAGAACTGTGTTTTAATGCAGGAACAGTTAGTCAGAGAGTTTCAGCCTCAAGTTTAACTCGCATTTCTGCTGATCCTGATATAGCTGTTCTTAGCATTGTTGAAGCTCCTCTGATTATGTAGTAGCTTCTATCCACTTACTCTTGTAACCCGATTGTAGATGAGAGACCTCCAAAGATGTTTTATTAACAATTACTCAGGCATGGGTTTTTTCCTTTTAAAATTAAAATTAATTTCAAAACTCCTCTGTGAGAGTAGGATCAGTTTTGTGTGGGATTAATCCACATGGCATGGTACAACAGTGATTTTTCATGCAGAGCATTTTATTAAAGCAGGCTGAGCAAAAGCTACTGGACCTGTTTCCACTGATGAAAGCAGGGGGATTGTGTATGACTTTGAATGGGGGAATGATCAAGCTTTATTTTTGTTTATTGTTAATTGGTTTTTTCAGACCTGTGTGCTTTGGTTGTTGGGAGCTAAAGAAATCCTGCATACACATCATGAATTAAAGGTCTGCAATTATACAAGATTTAGAAGGGGAAAAAGAGGGATATCTTTAAAATTGACTTTTTTCTTTCTTCTCTGTATTAAAACATTTTTTTTAAACTCAAGTTGTGGATGACTGAGGTATGTGCTGCATGCTGCAACATGTCCTTGCAGATGTTTAGCAATTAGTAACACATTTTAAAAACTTGCAGGTTTATTTTAGATCTATGACTGTACTGTAGTATTTGTAACATCAGTGTATTCTCTGTTTTGTTTTGTAAGATATCCTAAGTCTAATACAGGTGCTCTTGTAATTCTGTACACGCAGACACAAGGTGCTAAGAATCTGATTATGTGTTTTAGAGCCATTATTTTCAGACTACTTCACAGCAGCTGACTGCTAGGCTGCTGGAGTAGTATGGTTTATTCTTCTGCTTCATAGGAAGGGGTACTAACTTCATGAATTTTCACAATAGCAAGAAATTATTTGGGGGAGCTGGACTTCGCAATCTTTACTTACAAAGTTCTTAATATGTTTGGGGGATACAAATTGCAGTGCTGGAAGTTGATGTATATATTTTTTCTATATACATATGTATTTGTGTGTACATAGTTGCAGGTGGAATTGAAATAATAAAACTTGGAAATTTTGTTCTTTACATACATACCTATTATTTACAAAGCTAATCCCACAGGGAGCGTTGTTGTTGTTACTAGTTCGGTGAATCAGCTAACCAAGCCAAGAAAATAATCTAGACACTTCTTAATTTTTTTTCTCCTTTCAGATGAGCTACTTGTTCTTGATTTCCTTGTCCTGATATCCCTGACCAGTTCTCTTGAATGAAAGGAAAAGGTACATTTGAACATTAATTGTATGTTCAATCACCTCAGCAAGTGGATCTGATGATGATGAGTGCTCCTGAAAAAAGCTTTGGTCTGAGATAATCTCATAGCCGTGAGATTTAGTGGATATATCTGCTGAGGTTATCATAGTTACAGACGAGGTGATAAAATACTTTACCAGCCTTTTCTCTTTTCCGTTCCTTCTCATTCGTCTCTTTGAACACAAAGAAAATTTTAGAAAATGATAATTACTAAGCACAAAGGTGGTGTTACCTGATAATTTGGAAGATGGCATAAGTTTAGCAATGCAGTGGGTAATGTGGGAACATATTTCCCCAAAGGATGTATCCATTTTGTGTGTCTTACTACTTTTTTTAAAGGCATGTAAGAAATCAAGGTTGCCTCCTGTACTATACAATGTCTTCAGGTAATAGAAGTGCTCAGTAATATGTCTCTGTCTCCCTGGATCCTTTCCAGTTCTAGTGTGGGAAAGACAGGTTAAAGCTGAATTGAAACTGGTCTTACTAATAGCAGGGTGCTGTAATTTTGATTGACCTAAAAAAGATAAAGAAATAACTGTTATTCTGGGCAATCACAATTTTTCTTCTTTTGTTTATGGGTTCTTCTCCCTCTGCGCTAGACCTCACTGTTCACAAGCAGCATCTTTTCCTAAACTCTTAAGCATGTCCTCTGTGAGGAGTGTGTGCTTACACAGAAACAGTATTCTCTCAGCCATCAGTGTGCTTGTTGGACACAATGCAAGAAGGTTGCACTTCTGTTTTAGAGACTTCTCTCAAGGAAGAAGTTGACTGAATCCTCCAAAAGGATTCGTGACTTAACACATTTTTGTTGTGGTCCTGCAATTTTCTGAGTCAAGTAGCCTGGTATTACCGTTTTCTTCACACTTGGCTCATCTATTGAAGTTACTCATATTTCATCTTTGCACTGCAGTTGCACTATATTTTATTTCCCTCATTTTGTAAGCAGCAGTTGGGGCTCAGATCTAACGAAATCACTCTATGAATCAACAAGCTAGGCTTATACTGCTTTTATTGTAATCTGGCCTTGATGGGGAGCAGTTCTCAAAGGTGATGCTGATATTCTGCAGTTGATGGAGTGGCTCCTAAGGTCAGAAATAACTTGAATGTATATAGCAACAGCCCTCCAGCCGCACTGACTTGAACTAAACCTGCCACATCATTTACTATTACTCCGATCAAGGTACTGCAGACATCAAGCATATGGAAACTCATGGCTTTTATATGAAACTTCGGTTTTGTAACGGTAATTCAGTCTGAAAGGTAACCTCAGCTGATTTTCATTTAGTATGACACAGCAGAATTCCTAGTGGATCTGGGTGACAGTAGATACAATGACAGTATGGGCATATATACATATTTTTTGATAACTATACAAATTCATTCAGATGACTGTACATAAAGTCTTCAAGTGTTTCTCGTGTGTATACATACAAATTTGATTTTTGTACTCCCTATGACATCTAGTATCGGTGGTTTTTTTGCTATAAGAAAGAGGCTAGACAGGATGCAAATTTTGGAAGAGTCTACAAACTTGCTGTACTTCCAGTAGCCCAAAACCTCATCTGGAGAGATTGGGTGGGGCAATTGCGTGGGATGGTTATTTCTGTTGAAACCTTTTTCTTGGCTGTAATATTTATAGATTTTTTGCTTACTACCTTGTGTGTTGGGCAAAATATGATCATTCAGATGTCATTTATTTGTATGTAAGTGGATGAATATGTTCTGACAATAACTTTCTCAGTTCCTTCTTTACTATTTATAATTTTTTTTTCCTTAAGATGACATGTAGGGTTTTTTCTTTTTGCTTGATTGCTATTTATTAAATGCTAATTCTGTCAAAACTGAATAGGGTGTTGCAATTGTTAACTTGTATGAAAAGACAGACACTGGAAAGAAAATAACTAAAAAAAGATTTCTTTTCAACTTTAAAGCAATTTCAGTTTAAAAAGTAACAATAGAGCCTTTGCAATAAATAGCTTTAAAATGCATTTATATCTTGCTGATTGTTCCATCCATTACTTTGTGTTTCTTTAAGTTACTAATTTTCTGTCATTTATTTTTTTCTTTATATAACCAGTTTTTGTTTCCTAGGGTTGCAGGGTTGAGCTTTAGCCACTAACACTTGCAGACTAACACTTCCCAACCAAATGATTGTTTTGCCTGGAGAGCTGGTGTCTGTCTTGGCCTGTCTGTCTTACCAGCTTAGACACTCACGCACGCTGGTGCTGCCAGTGCTGGCTGGTGCACGTCTCTTGTGTAATGTAGTTGTGTGTTCACACATAGCCTTAGAGCATTCCTTTAAAAGAAGGTGGGGTGGATAAAATGCACACTGTTTGAATGTCCTTCATATAGGGCCATTTACAGGTGTGCATAAGCGTCAATCTTAAAATGAGGAGTTAAATAGGAAATGCATGCTGAGCTCCAGAAGAGAATGCCATTAAAAGTGACTCCTAAAATATCTGTGTGAGAGAAGTATGACAGCTAAAACACAGCTCTGCCAGTGGAAAGGTTTCAGTGACAGGTCACTAGTGGGTGCTGGAGCCTATTACTGAGGCAGAGCCACTGTTAGTGGGGTTTTGTCTGAGTGCAGGTTCCAGTTACTGGTAGCAGCTCCAATTTGGTTCCTGCCTGGATTCCTGTAACCACGTGATTGGATCCAAATTACCTGTGTGTCTTTCTGCTGCTCCTGTTTCTGCCTCTGTCACTGACTAACAGGTGTTTTAGCAAGGATTTGTTCTTGGGAAGAGAAGAGCTTCTGGTATGCTGCCCCTTTCTACACATCTGTAGACCAGTGTCTTATTAGTCCATACAAAATATTTAGTAAATTGACATTTGGCATAGTCTGTTCCCTTAAATCTGTCTCTGTTCATGTCAACAGGGTTGATGCCTGAGCTGAGCAGTGTTTATTTGACCATATTTTGCAGGGGGAGGTTTGTATTTTTTTCTCTCAAGTTGTTAAATATCCCATGCCTGCAGTAGGTTTTGAGTTTATTAGCATTTGGTGTTTCTGTGCCTGCCTTGAGATGGTCTTGGAGTTTTGAGAAGAAAGTTAAAATGACAGCATAAAACTATAGCCTTTGTAAGTGATGTAATATACCTTATATATATCCAGTGTTATGCTTAAGACTGTAGTTGATGCCTTTTGGGCAATCAGATGCATATGATGTGTATCAGCAGTTCCTTGGAGTTGTTGATCTAACACCTGGATTGCTTTTTGTCTCCCACAAGAGTGACTTCTGTCACTCACTGGGCACTTAAGAGATTTTGGGGGACATCCAGGTCCATGGAAAGGAATGATCTCTGATCATGTGAAACAGGAGGAATCACTAATGTCTCGCTTTAAGGTGAGCAAAGTTTCTGGCAATCAGATGGGTTGAGAACTTCTGTCCCCTGGGAGGAAGTGGGTTTTTTTAGCACAAGTCCTTACAGAAGACTAACTCTACACCATATGGTGTCCATCAGTTTCTGGCAATGCCTTTCTAGTTATTCTGAAGTAGTCAAGTTGCAGCCAGGATGAGAGAACTGGAGTATTTAGCACAGTCAGCTGTAATTTTAGAGATGGTTTTCAGGTGGACCTGTAACACAAAGTTGTGACTTCTGCACAAAAACCGGAGTAAACTGTATTTTTTTCCTATGTAGTTAATACCTCTCTTAATGGCACATTCTGATGTTGTTAAGCTTTAATATTTCTGAGCAACTGAAAGGCCTCATGTAACTATTACTGATGTAGCACAATCAAATCTTAACTCTCAAGGAAACTGTACAATTACTAAGAAAATTTAAGAATTGGGAAGCAGTGTAACATCCAGTTAACCATGTTATGTATATTGGCTATTAATCCAAGTTATGTTTTGCACAGGGAGGAATGAAATGCTAAGGGTCTCCAGACTACCTTGTATTAATTAAGTATCTTTCAAGTTTACTGACATAAAATTCATTTTAATATTATAAATGATGCGCATTAAAGTCTGGTCTGAAGTGATGAAAAGCCTTCTTTGCGCTCACAGGTCACTCTAGGATAGTTAAAGCAAAATACCTAAATCACATTTTTTCTCAGTGCAAGTGCAGTAGAAGCTTCCTTTTAATGATTTTTGATGTATTGGTTTCTCCTGTATGGATGAGGGCTGTAGCCTATAGTACTATATTAAAAGAAATAAATCTAGCTGACATAGTGAACACTGGTGCACAAACAGAAGTTAGAGCTTGGAATGTGTTCACTGGCATAACATCTTACATTCTTGAGGCTATCTGAGTATTTGTGCTTGCAGTAGTATTTAGAGTTACTAGCTTTTACAAATGATAGCTATTTTTATCAGTAGTGAAATAACATAACATGGTGTCATCAAATCTACTCACTGCCCTTTGCTGTCCTCTGAGATAAACCTAGTATTTTTTAGTTCCACAAGCAGAAGAGAAAAAGGCTTAATAGAAATGATGTTGAAATCCTCATTTCAGCATTGGGATCTCTTCACTTCCTTTTCACCTCTGTTCCTATATGATATTGAGAAAGTTCAGATACCTGAACTTTTAGTGGGGCTGCTGTTTACCATGTCCATGGGACTCCTATCTTTTCACTGAGAAGAGAGTGGAAGCAAAGACTACTCTCAGTTTACACTTTCCTATGGTGTTTGACAGAACTTTAAACTATGAAAACTGGTTTTGTGCCAATGCTGTCTACCTTGAAATGGTACAAATGAGCTAAACTGTCTAGGCTAATGAGAGATGCTTTCCTGCAGTGGCAGGGAATTGCTTATTTGGAAATAAGATTGTGCTCTATACCTCAAAGTAAAGAGCTTACTCAAAAGCAGTTTCTGATCATAGAAGTAATGTGAAAGGAAGATCAGAGTGGTGCATTGTAATATCCTTGTGCTTGCGCTTCCTTGTGTCGGTTGTGACTGTGTGATGTATGTTTTGCTGAGATGCACTTGCCTCCATAGTTGGAGATAGTCCCTTTAATAAAAGAACACCAAGCAGTCTGTTTGAACAAGGTATGTTCCTTAGGATGCACAGAAATGAGCCTTGATATAACAACTGCTGAACCATTGTAAGTGGGCAGCATAAATGTGGAAATGCTAGTCTAAACCAGTGAGCATTACAGTGTGACAAAGCAGAAAAAAATAAATCTACATGAAAGGAAAGTGAACTCAGAAATTTTTGGGGTGGGGGTTGAACTTGGATAACAGTTCTCAACCAGGAGGAGACCTGTGCAGCTGGGGAGCTGAAGGGCTCCAGCCTCTCATCCGTTCACTATCAAGGCTGCAGCTCTCCTGAGCTCTGCTATAGCAGATGAGACCAGTGCTTTGTCAAGACCAGAATCCCCCTTGCAACTGGTAAGACCAGTTGTTTCTGTTGAAAACAAAATTCTAGGAAATGAGTGAGTCATGAATATGTATGTGCTTGTTGACAAGCTTTTCTGCATTTGCCCATTAGCTTTTCTCAAACTTCTTGCTTTAACACTTGATGTTGTCCAAAGCATGCTGCTGGATGAGATGATCAGGTCCCGTTGGGTATAATTAATTCCTTATTATGGGAATCATGTTGGAAGGAAACCACTGAGAAAAACAAAAGCAGGTGGTTAGACCACAAGCAGAAACGGGTTGAGTATATGTTGAAGCAATAATGGAGTGGTAATTGAGTGTTTGATTCTTATCTGTCAAGTTTTCCCACACAGTAGTATGAGAGAAGGGTGAGAACTGATATGATAAGGGAGTAGCTTGAAAATATGAACAGTTCCAGCGCCAAACATTTTCTAGTATTACAACACTTGTAATAATAAACAGTGTTTAATTAATAATAAACATTATTATGATGATGACAAATTGAACTGCAGATGGAGTCCTGGAAGTGCTGGTGGACAAAGATTCTTCTTAGTGGTTACAGTGAAAGGACAAGAGGCAATAAGGAATTGATAAGCAGGAAATTCTGTTTAAACAATTTTTTTCTTGAGATGGTGGTGAAACACTGTGATGGGTTACCCAGAGAGGCTGTGGAGTCTCCAGTTGTGGATGTACCTGAAAAACACGGGCATAGTCCTGAACTGACTGACCATCCAGCAGATGTGGTCTCTCCCAGCCTTGGTGACTGAAATCATGAACCTCTGAATGGCATCAGTGCAAGGCTCCAGGGTGCTCCTGAGATCAGAGCCTGCATGAAGATTGTAAACTGTGTTGGAAAACTGAATGGGAGAGGATTAAATTGAAGATCACTGGAAGCCTACAGAAAAAAATTAGGGCAGAGCACATAACATTTGATTGAATGGACATCGGGATTTTCCATTTTCTGTAGGATGGATCTTTTGATTTTATTGTAGTCTGGTGTGTAAGCAGATGGGATATAAATTGAGAAATAGATATGGACCTCCTCTACCTAAGACAGGAATAACCTTATGGGTACCCAAAATGAAGTCTGAGTTGCTCTGAAATAAACACATGCTATTCCCTTCTAGGATCAATGCTTAGAGTTTCCTACAGCATAAAATTTGATTATAACAGGCCATTTTGAGGATAATTTTACTTTTGTTCCACTTAAGTTGTTTCTTCTCACCACTGCAATATCTTTAAGATAATTTTGGGTTTGAAAAAATTGACAGAAAGAGGTGCTTAGATGACAGAAAGCAGAAATCACATGCCTTACTGGAAAAGCTTTTATTCCCTTTGTGTTCAGGATAAGAAGAGTAAATCAGACTTAGGAGAAAAAAAGAAGAGAAGCCAGTCTTTAGTTTCACATTCACTAATTCTTTATATTGGTAAGAAAATACATAGTTGAAAATATATTTGTATATCTGTGTGGCAGGGAGTAATTTATATACCACAGTGACATCATATCACTCTGATGCAATGTGCTTTTTTTTTTTTAATTAAATATCATTACATTAAAATATAGTTGTAAGCAGTGGATGTAAAATTTTGACTGCTCTAGAAAATGATATTTGAAAATGTCACTCTTTGGGGTGGTAATGAAACAATTTGATATTTGACACGAGAAACATATCTTTTCTCCTAATTAGAGGTACTGTTGTGTGCTAATCTGGAATTGTTATTTTCTAGAGCATTTATAGGAAACATGAAAAATACTTGGTTTTCTTCCAGTTTGGAATGAAATGGAAATTTGGAAATGTCAAAATTTCATCAGGAACAGATGTCCTGACTTTCAGCCAAAGCTGATAAATGGGTTTGGTTACAAGACAGGGATGTAGAGATAAAATGAGATCTCTATAACATTGCCAGCCTCCAGAATCACACTTTCTTCACCAGAGTTAACCAGTTTGTATCATGCATGATACACAGAACATTTCATTGTGTTTTTCTGTTTGTTTGTTTTGTGTTTTATCTGAGATAAAAATACCTCTTAACAGGTTGATTTTCTTAAAAATAGGCTGATGGTTTGTTAGAGTCATGGCAAGAGTTTGAATCTCTAGCATGATATTTACCTTCAGCTGTCAAGATGAAAAATGTGCTAGCAGAATAGAACTCTACTTCATCTTGCTCACTCTTCTATCAAGACCTGACTCCAAGGTTTGAAGAGAACCCAGCTGCTTGTATCCATCACATAAATATTCCTTGTGTTTTGCCTTGTTTCTTGACAGGAATAATTCAGGTGTAACACCAGAGTGGTTTAAAGCTTTAAATACTAATAACAAATCTCTTAAGTAAGTTGTCTCACAGGAAAGGAAACTTCCAATTTACCTTGAAGCATCTGCTTTTACACTTATTTTTAGGGATTCTCAAGCGTTTCAAGCTGATCCTAATTTTATCAAGAGTATTTCTCAGTTTGGTGGGAAAAAAATGTGTTGGTCATCCTCATCTCAAAACCCTTCACGTGTTTATCAGGAGCAAACCATAGCTTCTTTCACATTTTCTTTCTGTAGAGTCCTGTATCTATACCAGGAAATATTTTTTTAAGGAATTTGGAAATAACCCAAGTGCATTGACTATGAAAATGACATCTGCTAAATAATCTGCCATCCTCTTCCAGCTCTCTGACTAGAGCACAGCACATTGAGAAACTATATACAGAGGGGGTATCTGTCAAAGCAAGGACGTTGCCAGCTATGTGGTCAATAAAGTGATTCTTTGATTTCAGTCCTCCATATCCAGTGTTTTGTGTACAATATGCAATGGACCTTTGCCTCCTTTGAATACCCATGTCTGACTTGAGACCTTGACGACAATAGGAAGGTGTTATTCTAGA
This sequence comes from Cisticola juncidis, assembly GCA_013400215.1. NCBI lineage: Eukaryota > Metazoa > Chordata > Aves > Passeriformes > Cisticolidae > Cisticola > Cisticola juncidis. The sequence continues at coordinate 2,078,982 of VXBR01006565.1, forward strand.
TTTTGTTTGACTTCTTTGTTTATTCATGGTCATGGGTTTCTGTCTTGAGGAAGGCTTGGAATGAAGAGCCGAGGCAGTAGTATCCAACATCTTGTATTTTCTTCTTGTTCACATGTAGAAATTTCAAATAAATAGTGAGATTAATTCATCTTCATATATAAAAACAGTCTGGGGAATCCAGATATTACCACTTGCATCTTGTCTTCTTTTTCAGACTTGTATTAACTTCACTTGGGGCTCCTGCGAATCTCTTGCAAAGCTTTAGGCCTGCCTGGTGCACATGGACTGGTAAATCCTAAGTCATACATGAAAAAATAAGGTTCAGGGGTTTTCATGCTCCCATCCCAGTGACTTCGTAGAGTTTCCTGTGAAACATCCTGGAGTCCATATATCAGGCTAGCTGTTGGTCTTCCAACATTAGCATTTGTTTTCCTAGATGAATTTTCTTGTAAAAAGAGCATTAATTTTGTGAAACTGTATTACATGCATAAAGAGAGTTCTGTCACGCAGTCTTACTGGATTACTTGCATACAGCAAGGTCTGCGGGAGGGTAAATTACAGTTTCTTTGAAGATGCTTGAGCTGATTTGGGGATCTGTGTTACATTTAAATATATTTTATTTACTCAATTGTCCTGAGTCTGGTCGTCTGCCAATATAAATTAGATACCAACTTTTGCTGAGTTCTGATGTTTTATCAGCATATAACTTCTGTGAAAGACCAGAATTTTTATGACATTATGCATGGTCATGTGTAGCCGTGGAGTTTTAGTAATATAGTAATCTGTCTTATAATTAGGTTGCTGTTTTAGTAATTAGGAAGCAGAAACAATTCTATCTGTATACCTATATATATGTATATATAAATATACATGAAAATATTTTTTTTGCATTGCATTTTTCTTTCCCAACTGCCACATTTTCCCCCTCTTCCATTTTTTCAGGACTAATAGTATGTGTGCGGCCAAAAAGTATTAATTTTGTCTGAAAATCCTCACACATAGAAGGTTAGTTAACATTTGATGTCAGCTAGAATGACTTGCTCTTTTTTCACAGAGAAGAAGTCTCCTGCCTGCAGTAGGGTGATGGAGCAGTGAAGGGGACCACGTGCTTTTCTACTCCTTCCCTCAGTCCCTTTAAGAACATCTCTAACAGTGACTGAAGACTGAGCTTGCTGCTCAGTGACAGGCTGCTGGTACACACCTTGTGACAGCTTTCCCGTGTCCTGCCTCAGTTCTGCTCTTGCACAAAGCTGCTTTATGGTGAAGAGGGTCTGATATATCAGTGCAGTGGTTGTAGCTCCTGTCTACATATGTAGGGTGTAGTATTTGAGTGTTGCCCTAGCAGGCAGTGTGCTGAAACTGCACTGCTGCCAGTCCATGTGACAAGTCCCTGAACCCAGGCGTTCTGTGGAAACTGTAGTCACTGCCAGAGTAACAATATAGGCAGCTATTAAGAGCTCTGAGCACAAACAAACAGGAAAGTGTCATATTTATGGTGATAATGATGTTTGTTCCACATGTGATGATTTTGTGATTTAGAGAGTACAGTGGGGTTTGTGTACATGTTGATATTAAAATTTGATGTCCTCCATGACTGTCTCAAAAAGTCTGCCACTCTGCTTCACAACAAGGCTTTTTTTGCCTTACCTGGTAGTGCTGCAGGTATTTGTTTACACTGAGTGACATAAAGAGGCCTCTGAATGAGTACACTTGCATAATGAACAGTGCATCCATTGGATCACCCTCTATCTTCTTCCAGCTTTGATTCACTGAGCTTTTTTCAGTTGAAGGCTTGGCAACTGTTCCCTCTCAGCTTTGCCTACAGAAGAGCAGTTACCAACCAGAAAACTTAACCACAGGAGTGGGCCTTGTGTCCTCCTGGCCTCCACACCTCTGGCCTGTGGGAGAGTAATGAAAAGTGTATTGGTCTGGTTTTGCTGTGGACACTGAAAGAGTGAGGGTCTTGATCTCAGGAGGTCTAATTTTGAATATTATAGTCAAGTAGAGGACTAAAACTTAGTGTGCTTGTGTTTTCTGCTGATTATTTTGAGTAATCTATTATGGGGCCTGGGATCCTGTTTTTATGATATGACCACAACTACAGTAACTGCTTATTGCTTCTAAAAAGTTTTCATGTCTTTTAGTGAGAACTACCACAGATAACAAGAAGTTTTTAGAACTTAATGCAGAGTGAGCCATCCTGCTGAATTCCTAAGCTCCTTTCCTCTTGGACAGTTTAGTTTTACAGGTGCAGTTGCTTCTGTCCTAGAATAATGTCAGAATGTGTCTGGAGTATATGAGGATAGAGCAGAATCAGAAAGATGGAAAATTTCACCTTCACATTGCAGTTTTATGGGATAATTTTCTCCCCCTTCCTTAAATAAGGCTTACTCGTACAAGGTCTCAGTGACTGGCAGTGGCCCTCAAACGTGTGAAGCATCCACTTCTAAAGGAGCACCATTAATCAGTCCCATTCCTGACTTGACAAGGGCAGATCTGGAAGAAGATGAAATTAACTACAAGACATGCAGGAATCCTTACCAGAAATCTGTTTCTAAAAACTCAATCTTGAATAAAGGCACCTGCAGCTCTAAGCTCTAATAGCCACTGAAGAGTTAACTTTTTTTACTTCTTAACACCTTCCTGAATAATGTTTTGCCTGGAAATTTTCTAGCTTATTACTTAAAAGAAACTAAAGAAACTCTTCATGGTAGCAAAATGGATGCTGTCAGATTATCCTAATTTTAATGGTATCACCTTGCTTTACCGTCCATTTACAGTGAACCCAGAAGAGTCATACACGTTTTCCTTTCTCATTTCTTAGCTCAGAAAGTGTATTGAAAGCTTACTAAAGCATACAGATCTATAAGGTGAACTTCATGCCTATCAACAGTTGAGAAAGGTCTGAGCAATATACGATGGCTGCGTCACTGCCTGTGTCTAATAAAGCTGTGTAAAAGTGAAAAACCAGCAGAAGGAAATGCTGATGCTCTTCTGCATTAAGATGGAATAATGGTTGGCGTGAAGGCCTGTGAGTTGAGGAGGGCTGCTGTGTGTGTGGCAGTGCTCTCTACCAAAGGGATGTGTCCTTTTTATTTGGCTAAAAAGAAATAAATTTTGCAGCTCATTAAAAATATGAATTTTAATAATGCTTTGCACACCTGAATGGTATCTAGGACACAAAATAAAAAGTACTTACAAAGTTATTCTCTTGTATTTTGTTTTAATTTTAATGAAAGACTTTTTACTCTTAGGCTTTATGACTGTAGCACACTAGTGGAGTGTGCTTCAGCTGTAGTTCTAGGTTTAGATCTTTGTTCTGCAGCTGGATTATTTATGGTAGAAACAAAATAATGATAAAATGTAAGTTCTTTTGGTCCTACTGCAGAACAAGCTGAGTGAATTTGGCATTCCAAAGCCTCTTCACAGTGTTAAAAGAATGAGTAATAAAAGCAGAAGTTGGAATACTTCTGTGCCATCAATAAATATTTGCATCTCGGATGACAGATCACGACAAGTCAACCCCCTCATGAGAGTGAGTAATGTAGATAATTTTTGTGGAGATGCAGTGCAGCAACCACATGACTTGTGGTGTGACAATCTGCTGCTCTTCAGTATCTTGACACTTCTGTTGCTTACTTGGAATTTAAAGTTTAGAGAACTAATTACTCACTAAACTCTTCCTATGCTTGCTAGGTAAAAATCGTAAATGGAGAGGTTGAGGAGTAGACGTAGGAATGGTGCAGAGAAGCAGAATTGGAAGGAGTGCACAGGTGTCTTCTGGAATGTGGGAGAGGGGAGTGGGACTAAAGATCCATTGTGTGTGGGGAAACATGGCTGTGATGTAAGTCTGTGCACTTGGGGGAATGTGGTGTAACCAGGCACACCCGTTTGTTTGTCACCAGAAACAATGTGTTTGCAACTACTCCCTTCAGATAAACTTCTAAATTCAAAGGTATATGAGAACACCTACGCCCTAGGCAAGGAAGAGGCTTGATGGATGTATGTCTTGTCTTCCTCAAGCTGGTCATGAAACAGACCTGAAAATTCTTCAGAAGAATTCTTCAAATTTAACCTTTATTTAAATTATTTTTGGCAGTAAGAAAGCCGTAGTCTTTGTATCATTGCAGTCCTGTCCCAGGTGAAAAGGTGTAGCATGCCCAGACACCACCCCTACCTTCTTGCAGAGTCCTTAATGAATACAGATGACAGCTAAGAGATGCCAGCTGGGTAATGTGACCCAAAATGATTGGTATCTGTTTCTCTCTTCTGATGACATCTAGAAATCTGTTATTTGGGAGCGAGCACCCTTTCTTCTCTTTCCAAGTTAAGTCAATAATAACCTTCCAGGTTTGGTTGGAAACTGTAGGTAGTTATTTCTGGAAGATCTTAATGATAGATTGGATCCTTGTCATTCACCATAAACCTGGATGGTCAGTAAGAGCAAGAACTGGTCTGAAAGGTAACTGAAAGGAAATAAAGGAGATTTATGTTAAGTGTCATCGGGGAAAGTGATTTGTAGAGGTTAAAAATAGTATTAAAATGAGCCAATTTCTGATTGGTGAGCTGAGAGTTCCAAGAACAGAGGAGTTACAGCTAAGTGACAAACCTCAATATAGCCAAGGACAATGGGAGACATTGAACATGAATTGAGTAGGTAAAATTAGAGTCTGCTGGCCTTTTGTGAGAAAGACAAATATTGTCATTTGCAATGAGTTGTCTAAAGTGGGCTTTTCTTTGTCCTTTGCAACTGCCTGACAAACTCCGCTGTTGGCAAACCAGGACTGATAAAAGGATTCTTGATTTTAAGATAAAGAACATTTCCAATCAGCTAGGCAAGGCATCCTTCATGTTCTTAAGCTATGACAGTACAAAAGTATCGCTATAAATCATCTGGAGAACCTAATAGTGTGCTACTCTTATGACTTAATTAGCATTAAAAGTTTCTTTTGTGATATTAAGAATAATGCCAAATAATTATTCTTGTTTTATAATGTGCTGTAAGGGGGAATGTGTGTCTGTGTGTGAGAAAAATGGTAATGTTCTCTAGTAACCCAGAACAGTTATGATTGCCTGGGATCATCTAGAAGCACAAGATGTTTTCAGCAATTAATTTATGGACTGAGCAGATGTTCATGATGGCAAGAGCCCAATAAAGGAAAAGAGCTGTTCTCTGAAAGACTCATGGATATTTTCCCAATAACTGAGGCTTAGGAAAAAAAATCTGCAAATTTTAGTTCTTTATTGAGGAACAGCTATTTCATAAAGGAGATCTTCTGTTAAGTTTGTCATTAGACTATCAGTCACAAGATACACTAATGATCTAACAGAAGGAATTTAAACAATTGAAAAATGTACTTTCTTTACTTAAAATAGTTTGTTCTTGAGAGCTATTGTTAAATTGTATAAAACATTCGTTTTAGTAGCTTTTGTAATAAATGAAGGAAAATGTAATTTCCAGCTTAATTTTTGTAATTTCAGCCAGAATTTTAGAAGGAAAAATAAACTTGGCATCATATAGGAAGCAAACCTAGGTGACAGTGTTGATCTGCTAGACATTGTTGAAGAAGAGCACCAGTTTCTGATTGAGTTGTGGAACAAAAAAACATACCAATGCAAATTATGTTTCTCAAGTTATTGTACAATTTATCTATTGAATAGGATAGTGAGAAAACACTTTTTTTGAATCTCAGTGTTTCTCATTCTGGGGCAGTATTTAAAGTGAAAGGTTATTGAAGAAAGTATCATTTAGGTAAATACAGACATACTATTTTACTACTGTTCAAAGGATTAACTTCAAAATGAGCTTTGCATTTTTCCAGAAGCAAAAGATGTGATTTAGACCATCATGCATGAGCACAGTTCAAGGAGAAATATGAACATTAAAGTACAGGCTTCAAAACTGAGTATGTATGCCAAATGTTGCTACCTAACAGTGTAGTGGTCCCAGAATGTTTTTAGTTTGACAATTCTCTTACAAATGCTTGTTTTTCCTACCTTACTTTGTCAGCTCCTCGTATCCACCTCAAGAATTCCATCACTGCCATTTCTTTGCGTACCCTGTGATCCAGTATACATTCAACAGAGGGTTCAAATTCCTAATGTCTTTCTGGGTTCAGATCCAAGATGCTTCCCCCCTTCTAAACTGTCAAAAAACCTAATGAAACAAACATGAATCAATCAGCCCAAAAGAGACCCCAGATGTTTTCTTCAGTATTTCCACAGTTGTTTATCTAAGGTGCTGGGGCAATAATTGTTTATGGCTTGCCGAGTTAAGGGTGAGAAATTATTCAAGAGAATGAAAGTTCAGCTGTAACTGCTATAGATAAGATACTACTCAGAAACAGAGGCTAAATGGGGCTCATTTAGATGACTTATGTGTAGCATAGCCTTGGCTTCAAAGGAATTTACCCAAAGGCAGGAATGGTAAAAGTAAAGAAAAAAAGAGACAAAGGCATATTCTAGAATTTAGGATGCAGTCTGTGTAGTCTGCTACTCAGCTGTATACTGAGCTCCAAATGGCTTTTCTGGGTGGTCTGTGAGTCCTGGTTTGCTGGTGAGAGAAAAAGCCTTAAGCAGCACAATAGAAACTCTGCATAGCACCTGTGTGGAAAGTGAAATGATGATGATTTCCATTGATTTGAACTAAAATGTCTCACAACTTGAATTGTCTTGACTGTGAGTTTTGCCAGCCAGATCTGCATACGTCACATTCCACAGTGGGCATTGTTTTCCATCAAAGCCAGTGATCGAGGCACTCCTGCTGAGCAGCTGCACCCTCCCCTCTGGCCCCAGCACTTGCTTTCCCACCACTGGAGTCCCTTGGCTGCTGTCCCAGTCCTCCTCACTCGGCAGGCAGCAACAGCAGCAGCTCACATGGCTGCTGTCACCACACGGTCAGAGGAGGCGCTTGCCAGGGAGAGCTGGGTCTGGTCCACCCCAGCCTTGGGCTGTCAGTCAGACCCTGTGGCCCGTGGCGTTCAGCCGTGTGAAGGCTGTGGTATGTGGCTTGCCAAACCAGTTAGGTTGGCCATCACTGCAGAAAGCCAGAAAGATGATTTCTTTGCTTTCTTGCAAGAACTTGTCAGGTAGCATATTGCATGTGGTGGAAATAGGATTCGAGAGTGATTTGTTTTAGTATTTGCCTGATACTAAATGGTGCATTTTTTAATGATAATGAAATAGAGTCCCTTCTGTCTCTGCAACAGAAGGAGAGAAATGAATAAAAATGAGTAAGCTGCGGTTGGACTGACTCGGTCTCTACATTTTGTGAGAATTTAAAAACCCACGTAATGCCTTTGTGGCAGTGAATATATGAATTCCAGTTTGTAAGTTTTTGCAGACAAGAATTGTTTAAACGTACAGAGGGTGATGAGTGGATATAAACCTAGTATTATAGTTTCTCTTCGAAATCTAGTGTCAAAATGGAGATACTGATGAGATTTCTAAAATTGTTCGCCATGAAGCTATACAAAATACACTAGCAAGATGTCATTAAAAGCAGCAGATGCTATTATGGTTTTGCTGCAAGCACAGCAAAAGTGGAAGCACAGCAATTCCTCTATTTTTACCTCTTTCTAGCCTATATTTGTCTGGCTCTTGCCCCTTTCCTTCTAAATCTATTTTCTGATATGCATCATTTATTTGATTGCTAATGGATCCTAGTAGCATTGAGTACATGTGCTCTAGGCTTAGGATTTGTGAATAGGAAAGACTATAATGATTTAATTTTTCCCCTTTCCATCTGTAGTTGCACACATGACCTCTGATATGTACCAGGCAGAAGCAATTCGAGACCTGCATGACAGGTCTGTTAATTGATTCCTTCAATAACTGCTGAAATCTAAAGGGGAGGAGGGCTCGGGAGGAATGGCGCTGAGGTTGACTAGCAAAAGATTTGACCTAGTTTTTTCAGTCTGCATGGCTGTGCAGACAGACTCCATTATAAATCTGCTGCTTTAGAAGAGCTTTTATTTTTTTCCCCTGTGTGAACAGCTGCATTGATTTTGAATGTTCAAATTTGGTGTGTTAAAATGTACAATTTTGTCATCGTTGTATAGTGTGATGAAATATTCATGTGTGAGGAAGTAAGGGAAGGCACCTATTCTGGTGCATTGCTGTGGGGTTTGCTGCTTTCTGTCCTGCTGCTTGGTCTGCTGTGTGACATTACATGCTTGTTTTTTTTTCCTGCCTGCAGTATTTCTACATATGTGAAATATGCTCACTCTTTACTTTGCATAGGAGTTATGTGGTATGGCTTTGCACACAAAGCTAAAGGAGGCCGAAAGACTTTTGTTTTAAAGTTTTTGATAGCATCTCTAAACTAATAATTTGGCCATCTTGTATCTATTTAGAGCACTTGCCCTGGCCTTTGCTTGGTTTGCTTGTTTGTTTATTTTTCTTCCCTTATTTAGCAGTGAAGCACCAGGGATTAGTACTAAATTCTGCATCAGCATGGGGATTCATGACAGGCTTTGGCCAGAGCTTTGATCCCCCAGATGCTCTGAATAAACATTACAACAGACATTTGAAGGGGGATATTCAGTTGCTGAATAGGTTTATGCATAATGTTTTTCTTCCTTTTCATAACAGATTCCTTCTAGCATACTTGGTTAACTGAACACATGGCTCTGGTGTTGGCCAACAAGGCATTTTTTACCTGTTTGCATTTCTCAATAACTGGTTTGGTTCTTGAGCCGCTTGCATCTGCTACAGGAAAACCATAACCAATTGAAAACCAGGAAATGGACTTCTGTTCCTGAAGCTGCTGTGAGATATATCTGAAACTGTGTCAGGAGATTGCATAAACCCATCCTTGCTGGTTACAGCCTGGCTTCCTTATCTCTCTGCCCCGAGGCTCTCTTTCGTTGTGCTGTAGGCAATGGCCCTGCAATTTGTCTTTATGCTGCTTTGCAATTTCTCACTGTTTGCTTGTGATCTCTGCTCTCTTATTGCACTGGCTGTGGCTCCGGTGTTGGTTTGTGCCAGCTGGAGAGGCTCTTGCAAAGGGCAAGAGTTTGGAGCTCTCAGCTGGCAAGGAGGGGACTGCAGTGATGGGGAAAGTGCAAAGCAAATGTGGTGCTTGGACCAGGGGAGGTTTTCATGGGAACTCCTCCTTTAGCCAGCCTGCACGTGTCAGTCAACAATATTGCCCTGCATTAGGCTTGGAAATGATACATTCTGCTGTGACCTTGGTGTAACACCAGTCATCAGCCCTCCTTCTGCCTCCCCCCTTTGCTTTGCAAGTGCTTCTCTCTGAAGCTGGAAGGATATCCCTGTAGGTAGAAGCTGATCTTGCAATGGAATAATTTCATCACCGTTTCCTATTCTAAAGGAAAATTTGGGATTATGCCATAGTCCAGGGTATTCTGAAGACTTTTGCTTTTCTTTGTGTGCCTGGATGTAGCTGGTGGAGTCAGCAGTCATGCTTTTTGGGAGCCAGGCTGTGTCAGTAACATATCTATAGGGGTGATGACTGACATGCGTGTCAAGAAAGTGACTGGTCAGCTCCAGAAGCTGAAAGGAGGTGCCTGCTCTCAGTATCCTCCTTTGGCCTCATATCTGCTGGCCTGACATTCCCAGTCCCACTCTGAGCTGTGGTCTTGGGCTGAGATACTCAGTCGTGTATGTTAGATATAGCCATCATGTCTAATTTGTTCTCAAGGGAAGACAGAGTTTGATCTGTGATTTGCTGTAAAGTTGGTAATTACCATGTACTCAGTACTTGCAAAGCCTTGCTGCAGCTCAGGCACTGTGCAAATAATTAACTGATGTGCGTGCTGAGTGTTTTGGAGTGTATGCAACAGGGAAGTGTGAGGGTATTGGCAGCACACTGGCCAACTCCTGCCTGGGTATTTTTGCTCCCCTATTTATTCTCCTCTTTTCTTTGTCCTCTTGCCAAGTGTACAGCACTCCACAGTTCAAGTGCAGCAATATTACACATGGCTAATCCTAACCTAGCATGGTGTCACTTCCATTTGAGCTGTCAGATGAAAAATCTAGATAACATTCTGGATAGACTTTGTGCCATTTTGGCCGAGCTGCCTCATAATTGTCCATCTGCACCAGAATGCTCAGTTTACTGCAGTACCCAGAGCAGTGGAAAGAGCTCTGAAGATCTGTGGTAGAGCTGATCCCAAACAAGTCAGTGTGCTTCTGTCTCATGTTCTGCTGGGAGGGTTTTGGTGGTTGGGGGCACTTCGTCTGTGCCTTCAGAAGCATGTACACTGCTGCTTTGCTCAAACTGTACCAGACGCTGCCATCAGAGCTTGTTGTAAGGGCACTTTTTTCCTTTTTAGTTATACTTCTTAACTAGAATTATTTGATGACTAACCTTAGAAATTATGTTTCTTGCCATTAAAAAATGTAACTGATGGTCTACAGTTGTGTAAAAATCTTCTATAATGATGTAACTCATATGGGTTCCCAGTTTTGGTTTTCATCCCAAGCAGCATGCACTGCAGTGTGTTTAAAAACAAATAAATAAGCAGGAGAGTTCTAATGATCCAAAGGAGATGAAAAGGCTTATGGCACCCTAAACAGGAATGCAAAGAGTAACAAATACTTGCCACTTGAAGCTTTTGAGGAACTATTACCTTAAAAGTAGTTTATGACCAACTAGGGCAGATGGGTGTTTTGTGTAATTTTCAGCATGAGGCACCCTTCTTCGCCTTTTATACAAACTCTTAATAGTAAAAAGCCACATTTTCTGTTACTACCTTAGCATTACTTATTTGTGGCATCTAATAGCAACCATTGGGGGACAACATTGCAGTGTCAGGTCAGGCTTCCTCAAGTACACGCCTGCCCATTTTTTTTTCTTCAACTTCTGCTGGTAGAGGTGGGCATTTATATTACAATACTATTAGGGAACTGCGTTTTAGTCAGGGGTCCTGTAGTCGGGTGTCATTTGAAATTGTAGTGTGCAAAGCTGCTGACAAATTGTGGTAATGAGCTAAAAGAAAAATGATTGCAACAGTTTCTTGTGTGTTTTGATGTAGAAAGTACACTTGCTTATGGATCCAAAGCGTAAATCATTCAGAAATATGCAAGCTATGAGATTACTTATTTTCTTTCATTTGACACATGCTGTAGCATGTGGGTCTGCATTGCTGTTGCACGGTCAGCTCCTCTAGATGACTGGGAGCTGTGCATGCAGCTCACCAGTGCATCCTGGGCATGGCTGCCTTCCCTGGCTGAGGTTTCTGGCTGCAGCAGCCCAGGGAGTTGTTTCCAAAGTGTCGTTTGGGTGATCCGCTAACAAATCCTATTATTTGTTAATAGGATTTGTTCTTGCACTGTTTTGTGCGATCACTAATTGTTTATCACGCATTAGGAGTACAATGAGATGCCTGTCAGCTGTGTTTTGAGCATTTTGTGTGCAAGTCTCATTGTTTGCCTATGATGGTAGGTTTTGCTTTGGGACAGCCTTAGTGTGGAAGGCAGAAAACATAAGGCTCTGCATTTCAAACACTGCAGTGTAGTATTTTCTGCACTCTGGTGGGCACTAGTTTCCCCAGCTCCCCAAGATAGGTCAGAGGGTCAGTAAACTCATTTGGAGGGCTGAGTGTTGTGCACTTCTGCATACAGACCTGCCTTCCAGATTGCTTCCCTGCCTTTCTGAAAGAGTGTCCTGCTGAGCTGGCAATCAAACAAGAAAGCTTTAAGAATATTCTGTGATAGGATAGAAAGGTGAAAATGTACAGGACGACTTGGAAGCTATGAGGCTTAGTTGCTTTTTGTTGAATATTTTGATCAGTCCATGTGGTATTTAATGACCATACAATAGAGGTGGAAACTACTTCTTAGAAGGGGTCCATCTGAGCTGGGTTTTGAGATTTCAGGTGTGAGCATTTGTATAAATATTTTAATAAATCTTTTCCTGAAAAGCTTCTTTTGGGGAAATTATTTTTAAAAAAAATTTGAATTATAGGTATCCTAATATGTTTTTTAAATCCTTTTTCTCAGAGGAGAATACTTTGTAAGGAATACAAAATCAGGTTTCCAAAACAGAATCTGAATATGGTCCTGTTGATGGCTTGGCTTGAGCATCTAGAGAGTTCACCTTCAAGTTTGCCAGTGTCTCCATTTAGTGATGCTGTGTTGATAGAGTGAATTGGATCAGATCACTGATGCAGCTGAAAACTCCATGCTCTTCTGGCATAGTGTGCAGTGATAGTCTCCAGTTTCTTGAAGCCCACATCTGCTTCTGTGGCTGCAGTCAAAGTGGCAGAAAGGGACAAGTGAGGGAGAGGAAGCCCAAGTACTTCAGATGGCTGCCCTTGCTTAGGGTGCAGTACCTGGGCAGGACCAGCCTACCCCTTTCTGTCTGTGAATTTTGAACCCTCCCTATTTTCCTAATAGCAATTTAAGGATAAAACAGGGAAAATAATTAGTTGTGTTGTTTGGCTGTATGCTTTTTTAGGAATAGGCTTCCTGAATACTATACGTATCTCTTATCTTTTTGTATTGGTAGATAAATAGAAATAAACTGAAGAACTAGATTTTTGTCCAGATAGGAAGAGGGTTTTGTTCTGAGTTTGTGTTAAGTGTCTGGAAAGAAATAAGACTTTAATTCTTGTATTTTAGTAGTCACACACTATGCTGAAGTTTGATTCTATATACACACATATATTGAATGTATGCATACACAAATATATAAAAATATATGCCATTACATACATTTTATATATGTGTATATATATATATGTGTATACTTGTTCCAGTACATACCTATTTGTGTTCATATATGTACAAAAAATACAGTGAATGAATACTATTGTGATCATTTTTTTGTGATTAATACCTGCCAGCCAGAATGAAAATTGATTCCTCTTGAAGCTCCTGCAAAAGATTTGATCATTTTTTGACCTAGCTCTTGGAATCAAAGCTTAACCTCCAAGTCAAACCAATCATCCCTATTTCAAGTACAACCATCCTGCAGGGAGGTATCCATGACCTATTCCCTCTTCAAAGGGAACAGAATAAAGATTTAGTGTGGGCACTCTACTCAGAGCAGGAAAGTTCCTGAAACATGTCCTACCTCCTGAGGTGGGAAGAAATAGAATTTCACAGGGGTAGTGGTTTGCCTATGAGATTGAGGCACATACTGAAATTCTCTCTGTCATCTGCCATGACAGCCCACCAGCAGTACAGAAGCTGAACTCACACAAGGAAAAAGAGAAAGCTTGCAAATATTTAAATCCTTTGTTGTGTGTGCTTTTCTTTCAAGGCCTTAAGTTTGTGCCACTCCCGGGTAGTGTGATGACAATGTTCAGGAGCAGAGCATGCCTCCAGGTCATGCAGGCAGGCTGGGTTTTTTGCTCAAACACAAATGCACACTTGGGGCAGATACACAGAGGTTTGGGCTTTACTTTTCTTGCAGCACCTGCTCTTGCTCAGGGCCTGGTTTTACAGCCCATGGAGCAGGGCAGGAGGTAGGATCTTTGTGCCCCTCATGCACTGAAATATTTAATTATTTTTTTAATGTTACATGGAATATAAATCATTATTTATCTTCTCTGCTTTAAAAAATCTTTTCTAACCTGAAATAAATTAATAAATTTCTGGTTTTGGTGAACAGTATAATTTCCCAACATTTCAGATACCTGTTAATACTTTCCAGGAAGGTGTTGCTGAACTCTTCAAGTCCTGTTCTGTGACTTGGTAAGGTCTTTAGTAATAATATCAGATAGACTGATTGTTTTTCGTGATTGCTAGGGATTTTTAACAACATTCTTCATTATTTGGCCTTCTGGTAAATAGATCAGAGTAAGGCAAATATATTAGAATTTAAGAGGACTTTGATGAGAAAAATTAACATATGCTGGTCAGGCTGAGAACTGCAATGGTGGGGGGAACTTGGAGGAGTAACATTGACTTTCTAGTGGGCAGAGCTATGTTATTTATAAAAATGATTGCTGAGCCTTTTGCTTTAAACAGTTGTTATAAGTGACTTAGCAGCTTTTAGGTCTTGCCTAAGTGGCAGGTAACTGCAGATTCTTTTACCTTGGAATCTGCCTTGGTAGATGAAGGAGAACTGCACTACAGGAGTGTGTATCTATCCAGAGGCCAGTGGATGGCATGCTTTGGCTGTTCCTTTAGTGCAGACATGGGGCTTGATCACAATTTTTAATTTTTTTTTTTTCTCACATATTAAGGATGTGACCAAAGTGAAACATAAAGTAATGCTGCAGGGCCTGGAGGATTAGAAGAGTGTCATTGTATTAGGGCAACTTACTGCAATTTAAAAATTAATTTGTCAGTCATTTTTTTTCTATACTGTCTTACTGGCTTTTTCCCTGTCCAGCATCAAATCCCATTTGGATCATGTGTCTTTTCATATGTAGATGGTTTATGGTTGTTTCTTCGCTTTGGTTGTCCCACACTTGCCAAAATGAAGCAACATATCAGCTCTGTATTTTAGAATGTGACAGAGGGGAGTACAAAGTCTGTAGTACCAAGAGTGACAAAGGATGCTTTGGGATTGACTGTTCATTTTTCCCCAGTGCAAGAAATAAAAAAGCAAAACCAAAACTGACCAGCCATGAGTTCAAAATTAAGTAGGATGGTTATCTTCACAGAGTCTGAATTTACACTGGGGAGCTCTGCCATAGACTGTGGAACGTTTTCATAGGCTCAATGAGCTACTAGTGTAGCTTGGGGAGGAAGGGTCAGCTCTTTGGGGACTGCCATGTGCAAAGATGCCTTTTTTGGTCTAAAAAGTCCCTAAGCCCCAACTTTCTAGAAGCTGGGAGAATATTTTTGTCTTCACTGACCTTGAGCAGTGGGCTACTGTTTTGAAGACTGAATTTTACCATTGACCCTGACTCATGTGTCCTGGTTTTAGTGCAAAAAGGATGATAGTGATACCTTCAAAATTCTATTGCCCATACCTTCTACAGCCTTGGTGATGCGGGTGGAGGACAGCTGAAAGAAGGCACCATGTGTGAGAGGTGAGGGGAATGGAGTCTATCTCCCCTTCTATTCCTTCTCCCCCTCCCTGATCTGTGCTTGGAAAGTTACAGAATGACTAAACTTTATTTTTAGAGATTACAAAGAAAGAAAGCATTAGACAGCTGGCTGCAAAAATATTTATTTGTGACCTTTGTCTACATTTGTGCGGTGCTTGTTGCTATTCTGGAGCATGTAGTTCCCCCTGACTTAAGTCTTAGAGTTTAGTGAGAAAGTGAAATGCTTATAACTTTATGCATACTTACATTTTTTTAAAAATTGCTTCCATATTTGGGAAACTGGACTAGTTCTGTTTGTAAAGTGCTAGCCTTATTTGTTTCCCATTTTTGTAGTTACATATTGACTGAAAAAGCAACTGGAGCACTGCTGGTAGAGGCTGGGTTGGGCTGGTCCCATACATCCCCTGCATGAGTCAGTCCCCTTATGAACTAACATGGAGAAAGGATTAAATAGATTTCCCAACTCTGTGGAGCACAAAGGTTTATCAGGGTGTGTGAACAGGGTATACTGAAGTGACAGTCCTGTTTATCTACTGAATTTGTTCTAGGACTATTAAGACTTTTCAGTGCTTTTAATTTTTTTAAATTATTATTTTAATTATTGCTAATACAAGTAACTTCTGAGTTAAGTAGGTCATACCAAAATAAAACAAATTCAGTAATTGTTTTTGAGTGTTGTGGCAGTAAATCAGTTGAGCATCTGCTCAGAAACAAGCCTCTTCTGCTTTTATCCACCCTTACAGCAAATGTAGATTGTTTCTGTTTAAAACCAGCAAGCAATCTCCAACAAGTTAGACAATCATAATCATAAATCCCTGCAATAATCTGTGTTTAGTGAGCATAAAGTAGATGAGCTGGAAAATTTTGTTCTGCATCACTCTTTCAAAAAAGGAGCCAGACTCTTCAAAACAGATTTATGTACATCTATAGCACAGAGAGGAATTTTTCCTGGTTTAACTGCCTTCCCTGATACTTGTAATTATACTGATAGGAAACGATGAGGTTTTCTGGGCAGGTTTCATTGGCAAGCAATAGCTTGCTTGTTTTGTTTTATGGGTTTTTTTGAAGCTCACATCTGGCTGGTGTTAGCCAAACAAGCAGCCTTTTGTGCAAGCACCACTTGAACAATGCCAGTGTCTGAGAGTTTTTACCTGCTTCACAGAGCTACTGTAATGTATATCATCAGAGTCTATCACTTAACTAGAGTTTGTTATCAGAGAATGGTTGGGATGGGAAGGGACTTCTGGAGATCCTTTAGTTAGTTATACTTGGGATGACTCAGAGATGTGCTGCACACCTTAACATTCTCCGCAGTTTTTTCTAATTACTCTACATAGATGCATCCTCAGCACAGGAAAAGGAGACTCAACTCTCATTGTGCATTGACAAGTAATTAACTCAAGTGTTTTTGTGTACATGAAAGACTAAAAACCCTCTGCATATTCTTAGGGCACATGGGGAGTTCCTAGCCAAAATTCTGTATGTTTACTTAATGATATTTTTTATCTGTTACCAAAGGTCGTGTAGAAGCAGTCTCCAGGGTGATTTTGTGCAGATATTTTGCACCATGCAGAGGTATCTTCTTAGAAAATTTGGCCCTCTTTGGAGAGCCTTGTTAATTCTTGCAGACCTTTAATGCTGTTTAAAAATCCTGAAGCTGTAATCCCTGTTTACTTGGTGTGGGCTCTGTGCTGGTTTAAATATCTTCAGAGCTGCTGAGACACCGTCAGACATGAATTTGCTAAAGGGCAGCTACTCTGGTCAGCTCAGAAATGGCAGATGACCTGCTGGTGTGAAAACACAACATTCATGTCCTGCCAGAGGGCCCTACAGGCAGATTCCCTGTGCCCCACATGACTGAAGAGTTACATATCTCTGTCTGGCCAGATTCAGGGCAAAGATTACATGACACAGGTAGGGCTGTTTGATTTATAGTAAGAAAAATAAAAAGAATTTTACTTTTCTTCTCATCCTTCACGTGATACTTTGATAAATCCTATTTATTTAACCCAGACTTTGCAATTGCAAACACACATCATCCTCCAAGGATTGTGAGGGGTAACATTTCACATTAATTCTGGCAGGTTTGGGGTTTTGTTTTCCCCAGCATTGGTGGTCAGCTGGGATCATTGTCTCCCTCATGAAGTAATTGCGCCTGCTTGGGGAAACCCAAAATGGTACTTGATTAAACTGACACATATGTGGTGAAAATGTGTTTCTTTTTATACCCTGGGGAAGGTCAGGGATTATTTTGCAAGGGGTTTTTGACCCCTTTCTAGGGAAAAACTGATCTCTTAAGTTTGGGCTGGGGTAGGGGGCCTTGCTGTCGTAAATAAGTGAATTGAGGGCAGGAAGGACACAGCGGGCAGTGCCTGCCTTGAGGGGGCTCGGGGCACTCAGAGAAGGCCTTTGGGCAGCCCGGGGCTGCGTGGAGCCTGCAAAGGCTCCGTGCTGCCCTCTGCTCTGCGTGACCCCCTCGTCTGAACTGCCCCTCGGGGCTTGGGTTGGTTCTTAAATGTGCCCCCTGACTGTGAATGAGGAACCTGCCTTGGAAAAGGTTCTTAAATTCTGATTTTGATTCCCTTGTTTATGTTAGTCTTCCCTTTCGATATCCAGAATAGATGGAGCTGTATTCAGCAAAAAGGACAAAATGTGTTTGTCCTTTAATTTCTGCGTTGTTGAATACCAGCTTTCAATTCAGCTGTACTGAAATCCATTGAAAAGGAGGCATTAGTATGGTGTTTGTTCAGATTTCCATGTTTCAAAGAGAAAAGCTGACAAAATACTCAATTCTACTCTCCTTACTCTTTCACAATAGTTACTCCCTCTTAATTGCAGTACCTTATGCAAAAAAATAGTCCCATGGGTTTTACTAAGAGTGTTTAGGGAATTGAATACCCCAGTGTTAGCAGAAATGGAAAAAATGAACAGTGATTCTAAGTGCAGCATTTGGCAAAACACTCGTAGTTTGTACATGTATCAAAAAAATTAATTCTGTTTTTTGCTTATGAACCAATTTAAATTTTTACAGAGGAATATCATGTTAATGATGCTTTTTGACACCTGTGAAATTTTAGATCCTAGTAAATGAACCGTACTTTAAACTACTTTGAACTCTACTACTCTAGCCTTGAAAAACAATTTTTATGCTCCAGTGTATATCCTGATTGGTTTAAGTTTTTGTATTAAAAAAAAAAGTCTCATATTTTACAAGTTCTACCAAAAGTAATCACATGGACAAAGCTTGGCTCCTGCATACTTGAATTAGTAGTCAAACCTGCTCAGTATTGCAAGTGTGTGAAATGTTTCAGTTAAAACTGCTTTCTCTTGAGTGTCCTAGTAGGACTTTCGTGGATTTTTTGTAGCTTTCCCTGTCCCTTCCTCACTGACATATCTGGCCAAGATAATCCTGTGTCTTACAGCTGTACTGTGGACAAGCTCTTCTTTAAGTCACGTGCCCATTCCTCTCATGCCTGTGAAAAACATCAGCAACAAAGGCAGAAAAGCTTATGTTTGTGTTTAGAACATACATTTTGTTTTAGGTATTGGATATAACATCTATATTACAATTTTAAGATAAAAAAACCTCCCTCTGGGTCTGTGCTTTGTCCTGGATTTACCTACACTATTAATTAACATCACATGTAATTTTAAGAATGTTACTTAAGCAAACCCAGGTGGTTGCTTAGATTTAAATGAAAATCAGCTCGGCATGAAACTTGCTGGAATACTTCATGTTGAATTTTTTTCTAACTGGGACTTTTTATCTGCCTTTTTTTCTCTTAAAGTAGTTTAGGGAACTGCCTTTCTATTGGAGTTACATCATGGCTATCACATTCCTTCACTCAGGAGAAGGAGAAAAGCAAAAGAAGTTGAAAGATGTATTTTATTAAAAGGATGATAAACGAAACAACAGCAAAAACCCCAAGCAAACAAACAAAATCCCTAACATAACCCAACAAAAGCCCCCCTCATAACCTCTAAAAAACTCTCAAATCGTCTTGTTTCAGAGGAGACTGACTTAACAAGTGCACAAAAAATCCATCTGAAACTATTTTTATTTTTTGTGTTTATGTAATGACTGTTTCCTAATCTTGCTGTTGATAGTGGAGGCTGAGCTTGGATTCCTCCATGAATAACCAGCACTGATTTGGTTATGTCTGTAATGAACTTAAGAATACAATTCTCACTTCTTTTGTCAGCTTATACTTTAACTAACATACAAGTTTCCAATGTGGCTCGATTAAACTGTATTTACATCTAAAATTCAGAGCTTACATGCTTCTCTTTCATGAGCAGAAGCCTGGATTCTTGAGCTTAGTAGTAATACTGGATTCATGAAAGCACTAAACTCTAAAGCAGGGAATTTAAACCTGATGCAATGCCTTTGATTTGGTGGATGCTATAGAGCTAGCACGATGCTTTCAATCTCCAATCACTTTAGATTGCCACCAAAGTTTTATAAGGGTTTTTTTCTTCTGTAACATGCTACGAACAAATAGTAAGATCACTGATACATTGCCTGTGTTTTTGAATATTTGTCTTCCCACTCTCAGTCAGTCACCAACATTATTTCAGGCTATAGAACTGCCTTTCATAAGGAAACAGCGTCAATGTATCAAGAATTCTTCAGGAAAACAGGGTGGTCTGGCATCACCCATCTTTCTTTAGCATTACCAAATGCTATTGCTGTAACCACTGTAACATTGCCTGGGACTTCATTCCCTTGAATCAGCTGTGCTGTCTTAAGCATGGCAGAAACAGCAGTTGTAGCTCATAACAGTGCTTAAAATGGGGTTGTGTGTGGGTAAGAATTCTAGGATTTTTATAGCTTGTGGTCATTCAGCTGAATAAGTGTGGACTTGGTACTTAGATACCAAATGCCGTTTTGGTCCTTGTTGGAAAATGAAGTTTTGGGAAACAGAAGCCTTTTAAGAGAAATCACGAGTTAAATTGTTCAAAGATGGCAAAATTCATAGTGTTCAGATATGAATGTGATTCCTATACAGAGTTTTTAGCATTCATGGGAATTCCAGATTTAGACTCACAGTTACAAATAATTTAATTTTTCGTGAGTAGAATGGTGGTGTTTGAGTGTATGTAGTATAAACTATGCAATTCAACTCTAAAATGTCTCAGAGAACTTATGAATTGGTGTTAGGATTTTGGACAGCCTCATACTTTAGCAGAAGAGTATTGCTTGTGTCTCGGTACCATGTAAATGTTACACTTTTAGAAAATTGTATTAACTGGGCAGCTTAAGTGCTTGTGGCCTTTCAGGATTCTAAAATTCCATTGTGCCAAAGGAGTCCAGAGGCAGTAGCTACTTTCGAAATTGATTTTTGAAAAGGCTATGTTTGGAGGATAATATTATTTGCTCCTCATCTCTACAAGCTGCCCTGCTCTTTTCTTTAGTTGGTGCATCTCTACGAGGCATTCCTCTCATGCTTTTGTTTTAATCTCTTTCTTCATAACATGAAAGAAAATCCTCTGTTTCATGTGTTCCACAGAGTTCCTTTCATCCTTCAAAGTAATGGTCCTTACTTTGCAATGTAATTCCCTACATGAGCTTGCTTTTGAGCTGTAAAACTACGTCTTGTTTTTGTTGGTAGGGTTATAATGTTTGGCCATTTACCACACGCCATTGATTGATAACAGTAATGAAGTAAATAACTGAAGGATTTCACCTGTTTTCTTCTCTCATTTTTCTGTTTCTCACAGGTTCATTGCTAAACCATGTGCCTTAGGCCTTAAAGTCCAAGCCAATGGACCACAGAAAGCTCAACCTAATGCTATCCTGGAAAAGGTTTTCACAGCTATTACAAAGGTAGTGTGTCTAACTAAAATATTTACCTTATGAAGTGGGATGTGGCACTGTAAACTATATCTGAACAAAGCAGAGCTAACAGATAAATGCAGTGCTGCATTTTTACACCTCAAATTAGAAATTCAAATATTGGGGATGTCATTAATATGCTAGCTTGAGTGGTTGTGTATCCCTTTGTAACATCTCCTTTAAGCTTTCAATCAAAAAAAATTGTCACAGAAACACTTTGTAGATGCCGTATGGCCTCTACCTTTTTTGCTTATCTGTTTTTGTTTCTTATCTATTTTGTATCAATTTTTGCAAAATTTTGGTGTTTTTTAGAAAAAAAGAAAAGGACTCAATGTAAGCCAGTAATATTGATACTGAGTTTTCCATGAAACTTCAAAGCTGCTCCTTCTAGGGGAAAGCCTGTCTTGCTGGTGTCCCAGCTACACGACATGGAAAAGTGGGAGAAACTGACTGAATAATGTTTTATTTACAGCTTGCATATCTTTTTTTATTCAAGATTTTCCCCCACAACTTACATATCTGTCTCTACATCTCTCACCATATGACATCTCAACCTGTTTATCGTTTTGTCTATGCTTTTCAAGCCTCCCAAATTTTTCTGCAGGAGCTTTCCAGTCCTGCCTTGGCTCCAGGCTGCAGCCGGGCACCAGTGTAAATTGCAGAGAGTGTTAAAGTCATAAAGGGAAAAATTTGGTTTAGTGTCACAGACAGTGAAATATGGTGTGGATCTGTCTTGCTTGTGTGTCCTACACAATCCAGAGATCGCTATGCTGTGACTTTTTTCCTGTTTTCAGGGAGGGAATTGCATGTACCTTGTTTCTGAAAGGTGCAGGATATACTCTTACACAGGCTCTGCTGAAGGATGTGGCAGGGTTGTTTATTTGTTTGTTTTAAATATTTCCTGGTAGAATCTGGCAGTCTGACACAGGGCCTGAAATACCTGTGAGTGTGAAGTGCTCCAAACAAATGTATCTGCTTTCCTGCAAGAATCTGGTAGCTGATCTCAGAGAAATCGTCCAGTTTAGCTACCTGCCTTTTTTGAATCCTATACAGCAGTTCTCTCTAGTCAAACTCCCAAGAGCTGCATCAAACATTTCATTTTTCTAAGGTTACAGAAATTGCTTTTCTTAACCTTCCATAGAAAAACTAGTAGATACCTTGGTTGACTAAAAAACTTTATTGAGTTGGATGACAAATACTTCAACCTTCTCTTGTCTCATCCTTTCATTCCCCTCTCTTTCCTGTGTCTTCTTGGAGGCTGATAGACAGAACTTCAGCCTAGCAGAAGTTCTGCTGGTTTATGTCTTGCAACAACTACAAATTTAAAGATTTGTTCTAAGAGCTCTTGTACTTCATTCATTATTTGTAACTGGCTTGCAGAAATGAAGCTAAAGTTCCAGAAAACAGATTGTCCATTTTCCGTTTATTTAAAAAACGATATGATCAGGAGAAATATGTAAATAACACGTATGCTTTACTGTACATGTAGAATTGCTGTATGATTGGAGATCTATCCTTTACTGCTCTTTAAATTTAGGATGGACTCATTTTCTTTTGCCTTACCTCTGCACTGGTTTGCAGCCGTGCTAAAGGTATGAGACTTCTACATTTTCTGCTTTGGAGAATATTTATGTGTATTTAGTTCTAGAGAAAACAATTCTCTCTCCCTGTTGTCAAGGTGATTTTCCTTTTGAAGTTGTCACTTTGTTTAACAACTCATTTTTTAACATTATCATGCACAAACACGGGATTTATCTTCTTTTCTGTGTTAGTCAAACCATCTTCCCTAGTGCAACAGTTGATAGGACAAAGATCCTGATGTAGGAGAGTGGAACAGGTATTAACGTGTGGCAGGCAGTGTGGTATTTGTAAGAGCCACTGCTCCAGAAATGCAAGACATTTTATGGCTGCTGAACTTCACTTCCAAATTTCAAGCAAGTTTCAATCCTATTGTCCCTTTAAAGTTTATTAGTAATGGACCTGCTGTCATATTACAGCATCTGTCCTTCTAGATTAATAATTGTCAGTGTAAATTAATAGTTGTCATTGTAAATAATAATTATCGTTGTAAAAGTATTCTGATGGGAATCTACCAGTAGAGATTTCTGTGAACATATTTCTCTGTATCCATGTGTCTGACAGACAGCCTTGGTAAGAAGACAAGAGTCAATTACAGTGGTTCTAAATTTAAAGTGTTAATGCACTTGAGCAAGAAAATAATTTTTGTGCTTGTCTTTTTTGTAGCATCCAGATGAAAAAAGGCTGGAAGGCCTCTCCAAGCAGCTGGACTGGGATGTACGCAGCATCCAACGATGGTTTCGACAAAGACGCAACCAGGAAAAACCCAGCACCCTTAGGAAGTTCTGTGAGAGCATGTAAGGATGCATGTTCTCTTCTTGAGTCTTGTTGAGCCTGTGTTTTCATCAGTTTTACCCCTTTGATTTTCACAGGTACTTTTGTAGACAATTAAAAAATTATACAAATCAGTAGAATATAACTAATGAGAAAAATAATCTTCATTCCCCTGAAGGAGTCAGATTGTACTTTTTGGGTATTTTCAGTGGTCAAAAGCTTTCAGATATCATGTCATTGTGATTCTATACTATCAGGGCACCAGTCTGATCTTCTAAGACAAGTCACCTGGTGTTAGTGTGCTGTCCTTACAGCACTATGTTTAGCTGTACAATCTGGTGGAGCTCTGAGATGGAGGAGTAAATATGAAAGGCAGTTGGGTTGTTTAATAAGAAGAAGACAAAAGATAAATTGGTGAAAGATGTTTGCCCTCTATTAAACAGAAGAACTTAACTGTCAGAATGCTTAAGTCCTTTCTTTGGTATTTACAGCTAAAATCCCCCTTCCTTAATGTTTAATAAATCAAAGCATGATAAGATTATGGATAGACCTTGTCATTTTGTTGCCAGCAGCTGCTGGCCTTAGAATTACTAATTTTTGAGATCAGTGAAGAGCGATATTTTTTTTCTGCGAGGGTTGTAATTGTTAACTTGTCAGCTGTGGAGTCTTGGGAAAAATTATTGCTATATTAGCCTTAGAGCTAGCATATTTGGGTGGTGTATTTTGCTTCCTCTGTAACTCAGCTGAAAGACCTCGCTGTCTTGCACTGGTGCCAGCACATTTGGGTGAACCTACTGGTAGAAAAATTTAAGCATACCATGAAATACTGGCATGGATAGGATAGTAATGGGTGCTGAATTTGCTCCTTTGTGGCATACATTATCAAAATAGCATGTAAATTACAGCTGTGAATGCAGACTGGAAGGTAAGGTCAAGCTGTAGTGAAGTGCTGACAAAATATAATGCTAGTTTGTTTAGAGGGAGCCATTGGCATTTCTGCAATGTGTATACTTAATGATAAAACTTGTCCAAAAAGAAGCAAGATGGCATAAATAATAGGTGGATACTTCAGATTCTATGTGTTCATTGTTTGCAAGAGGTGCAGTAGGAGCTGCCTCTCCCTTTCTACATTTATGCAGTGCTATGGGAATGTGGTGTTATCCAACCAATTGTGTGTGCCTTGCCCTGGGAGCATTTCCAGTGATGGACTGTTTGCCACCAGCTGACCTGATACCTCGTGGACTTGTTGATGTGTAGTCAGACTACCACTGGGAACCCAGGATTACCCTTTTATCCCTTCAGCGTGGGTGTTATAGTGTTGTTTAGTTAAATCTGTCCATCAGAATACTAAGCAAGCTATTTCAGAAAGTTTTGACCGAAGAAATCCTTTGCTATGAGGTCTGTAGCCTTTCCATAGCTACTGAGTTAATGGGGTGGCATTTCAGATCTGGTGACTGTGTGGCACAGCCTTGAAGCTCTGAGCTGCCTAAAGCAGATGTTCCCACAGCAGTCATGGGAAGGGGAGCACTCAAGTCCTCAGTAATTCGGGTGCCAGTGGAGAGTTTCGACAGAACGAAATGCGCCCTTATGTAATAAACAAGAACAGAGAAACAAAATGACAGTGATCTCTGCCTACACCTTCGCACTGCTGAGCTGCTGTTGTCCCTCCAGAGAAGGATTCAGTTCTGCTGGCAGCAGCTCTGATTGACTGTGGCTTGGGAAGAAAAGTGAAAGAACACTCAGAAAATGTGTATCTGATTCAAAAGAGCTCCAACTCTTTTTACATGGAGACAATTCAATTTACTGCTAGGCAAAGCATTCCTTGGGCCCAGAGTGGCTTTTCCATGATGAAAGGGAAGAGAAGCTGTGCCAGAAGGGCTGTAGGCCATTTTTGACTGCCTTATCTTTCTTGCAAATGAATTGCATGGGCACTATCTAAGGTGGAGTAGCTTCAATGTGACAAAAGCTGAGAGAGAAATTTAATGATAAACACACTTGCCCAAGATGGATGACACCAAATACCCAGTCCCAAACACGCTATGCCAGTAACTTCATTACTAGATTCTTGTTGTCACAGATTTCTCACATTCTCTAACCCTTCCCTTCTTTTCAAACAATTACAATTCTGGTCATAAACAGAATGCAGAGAAACTCCAAAACCTACACTGCTTCTTGAGGGGGGAAGTGTGTTTAGGTTTTGGGGTTTTTTTGGGTTTTTTGGGGGTTGTGGGGTTGATTTGTCGTTTTGTTTTGTGAGTTTGTTGGTTTGGTTTGTTTTTGTTTTGTGGTTGTTGGTTTTGTGTGAGATTTTGTTTGTTTGTGGGGGGGGGTTGTTTGTGTTGTTGGTTTTGTTGGTTTTTCCTCAAATGGAATGATTCCTTTGCTGCCAGTCTTTATCAGATATTCAGGTCATGGGCAGATGAAGGTTATATGAGGAAAAAGGCAGCAATAAAATCTCCTGTTTAGAGATGCTCTTTGTGTCAGAGCATTATAGTGAAACTAAATTTCTTTTTCATGAGCCTTAACCAGTATTCACACCATAGAGTTTCGTCTTTGAATCTGAAAGAGAAGGTATAATTTGATTATTGGAGCCATAGAGACCCTAATGGTGGGAGTTCAGTGGTATTACGTACCTGCTTAAGCTTTCAGATGTTACGGTGATAAGAATTAATATGAAATATGAAATAGATAATTTCACTAGGTAGTGATTGATACATATAATCACCAGGTGGTGATTAATGATCCAGTCAGAAAGTAATAAATGCAGCATTGAGTATTATTTTACTAGCAAGTCAGTCCTTGTATCCCAAGGATTTGGTGATTCTGTCATGAAACCTGCAGTTTAAATCACAGTTTGTAGTCACTAGGAAAGGCATCCACCTAGTATAACCTCAGATTGCAAAGCTCAGGCACTTAGCCTACTATATTAGCTGAAGGGGATAGTCTGTCCATAGCTTTTCTTTCTGTTTTGTGAATATGGACCATTTGTGCTCCTTTCTTCAACTTGAAAAATCCAAGATGCATAAAGGAGGAAACAAAGTGGTCAACTGAGTGTGCAGAATGGACTTTTCTACTTCCATGTATTTGTTTGGTTTTTATTATTCTTTTGTCTTTGTCCCTATGGCACAGCCTAACATCAAGAATATTACTTTGCTTATTGGCAGACAGAATACAGGATCCAAGAATGTCTTTGTTAATGTTTGATGTGTCAGAAAGCCAATGCAGTAGTGATTCCCAAACCACTTCCAATATCTTCCCAGTTTCAGTGTGTTGTTTCTGCTCATACTACCAGTGTGTGGGCGTGTCTGGTTTTCTCAAAGACTTAGTAATATAGAAAGAGAATGCATTTTCTGTCCTCCCCCCTTGTTGTCCAGAGCAAAGAGAAAGAACCTGTGATGCTGTAAGTTATTAGCCTGGGATTTTGAAATGTCATCAGGGCAGTGACTTGTCTGTCCTACAGCTATGTACATTTAAGCAAGCTGTTTATTAGAGGCATGTGTATGGTTTCTAAGGAGTGGCTGGCAGAAACATATGGCCAAGAGAGATGTTTCTAGTTTAAGCAACATTCTGCGTGTGAAAACATGGAAATGTGCAGACTGAAGAACCAATTTTCCCCCCTCTATTCTCTAGAAGAAGCTTGGATACTAAAGTTTCTATAAGTAGGGTGTCTTAGTTTTGATGTATGGGAGAGAAGAACCTCTGTCTTGTATCCTAGCTAGACATATGTATTCCTAAGGAATTGAAATTTTGTTTATGCATGTTGCTTTGGAGGAAGATTTTATCTATGACTGAATACATGTGTGTGTGTGCACATGCATGTGTATAGATACAGAGAAATACAGATTGGGGGGGGTTTTGCTTGTTATGCAGATTTGTGTGAAAATTTTATGGGCTGTTTGAAACTTCTTGGGCATACTGCTTTTTTCAACTAACAGAGTAAATCTCTCCTACAAAGTTGTACTGGATAAATAACTGTGAGAGAGAAGGAAATGAAGACAGCTGTTTGGTTGTTGAAATTCTGAACTGTGCTGATACAAATCTTAACAAAATGTGTGAAAAAAATTCATCAGTCTGTGCTTTGTGTTGAGCAGTAAAGCACTAGAAAATAGGCTTTTAGCTCTGCATTTTAATAGCATCAGGCTCTCCTAAACCAGCTTCTAACACACTCCTGATCTGAACAGAGTGCCGCCACTGACAGCAATTCTAATTCTTCTTTAACACTTGTTCTCTGATAAATCAATGGTAAATGCCTTCCATGTACCTCCTCTCCAACACACAGCTTGCCTGGCACTCACACTTCCAAAGGCAGACTCTGGGCAATCAACCCAGCTGCTGCAGCCTGGTTTGCTGTGGGTTTATGCCTTCAGCTTTGTCTCTTGGAACATCTGTATTAGGCAGACCTGAACAGGCTGGCTCGAGCTGTATTCAGCAGCACAGGCTGCCATTGCAGAGTCAGTGAACAGTAAAGCCACTGAGCTCTGTGTCCTCACCCTCTGATGCACCCTGCCAGGCAGCTGCCTGTACGACTCTTCTGTAGGGTGACCCACCACCATCCCTGGGGTTAAAGGTTACCCTGCATGCACACATAGGGTACTCATCACTCACATGTTCCTGTTGTGGGTCACAAGCTTGCTGGAGTTCTGTTTCTTGTGGTTGTGGAGAGTGTGTATGCAGTCAAGTAACAGATGGGAAACCAGGGAAGCATGGGCAGTACTTGTATCCATGGTGAAAGCTCAGGTTTTGATGCGATGGAGGAGAGAAGCAGAGGAAGCAGCTTCAGCCACCTGGCCCCTCCTGATGTGGGAGGGTGGGTGATGGTTAGTACATGGTGTGATGGAGCAGGGCATGTGGTCCTCTGAGTGGTTCTCTTCCTTAAGCCAGCTCTAATACAAGGGCTTAGATTAACACAGGCTGAGTGAATGAAGGCTTTTCTACTGAACAGCTGCACCTGTGGCTCTGTTTATAGCCTTTATCTCATTCTTCCTATAATTTTTTAATTTGGAATAGTAAAATACTTGGTCTGGGTCTGCTCCCTCCTATCCTGCTCCAATAAAAAGCTGAATCATCTGGAGAAGGGGAAGATGGAAGTGGACTTCTAGCAACTCCATAGTCTGCTGCTCAAAAGGCTGCAGTTAGCCCAGGGCTCTTCTGAAACACACCCCACCACTGGGCAAGGTTGACAGCTTCTCTCATGATCCCTCTCCTACTGTGTCTGCCATACCCACATATGAATCTGGTCTGTGATGACCATTCTGACCTTTTAGGCTGGGCCTCTGCACTCCTCACTGCCAAACATTGTGTTAGGGGGAAATTACAACATTGGTTAAGTGTCAGGAGTTGCCAGCCTTTTTTCCCTGCTATTCTGCTGGAGAAGACAGGCAAAGATGTCCATGCCATGTCCTCAGAATACGCTCACTGTATTTTTAGACTTTAGTGATTTAAGCACTTATTATTTTGCACCTTATAAAATTCCCTCTTCCCTCAAATTGGATTACTTAAAACTCTGAATTCCTTGCCCTTACTGGCTTCTGTGACACAGTTTTTTGCACAATTAATAAACTTAAATTAACTCATGTGCTCATCCTGCAAAGACACCATCACTTAACACTATCATTGTACATTAAGCAAGATTATAATTAACTATGTTTCCATTCTCTTGTGGGTTGTATGTGCTCACCATTATCTCATATTATGGAAATTAAATAATTCCTCCCTAAGTTCTAGTTAATGTGAACACAAATCCAAAATTAGAGTCACAATATAAAAATTTAAGACAATAAAAGGAAAACTGAAAAGACTGCAGTAGCTACTGCTTTCTTGTGTTCTGTGTACCTTAAATTGTCTAGTTCTTCATTGCGGAAGAGACAAGCTGCCACCTTCAGTCAGCCTCAGCTTTAAATGAGGTTGGCAAACACTGGAGACAAGTGGCTTGAAACACTGAAGAGTTAAGTGGTAGTAAGATGTTCTTTTATACACAGCAATGAAGGAATTTTATTTTATACACTGCAAATCCTTACTTCTCCCTTGTATTTATGTTGTTACACTCTTTTTGTTTCATATTTGATTGCCTTTCATTTTATAGATACATGGACTATGCCTCTTCACAGAGACACAGAATTAAAAGGAGAATTAGCTTCCACATTGTTTAGCATTTTTCACTTACATATAACTAGGCATATAACTACACTGTTTTCTGTGTTAGTAAGTTTCCTGCCAGTGGAAAGGGGCTTGCAGTTGCCTGTAGCTGAATATGTGTAGTGGTAGTGGTACACAATGCTGATAGAGATGAGAAACTTGCCAGTTCATCTAATGCTTTTTAGGATTATGCTGTGGTAGGTAATGTATCTACAGGCATAGGGTAATCTAGTGTTTGATACAGCTTCTGTCGTCTACTTTGGTGTCTCACCAGAGACCTGCTGTGGCAGCACACAGAGCCCAGGCTGCAGTGGGACCTTTCTGGTCATTTCATCTCTATGCTCTTGTTTTGTATTTTATGTAAATCCATTAACTTAACTTGCTTATCCTCCAGTCTTAACTATGCACCTCCCACTTAGAAGTTGGGGAGGTTTTCTTCTGAAATGGGAGTAGAGAATGTGAGGACCCAGCAGACCCTCCCCAGCAGACTGATCTCTACCCGTGTAGTAGGAGGGTGTGTGGCTGCTGTGCACAAACTTGGTATCCCTGTGCTGCATGGATCGAAGCATGGCCGGGCGGCTTCCTTGGGGAAATGGGCAAACAGCACTGACATCCAGCCTACCTCCACGAAGATAATGCTCCTAAGGGTTCAGCACCTGCTTTAGCAGGCTAAAAACCACTCTGGGCCACTTGTGATGCTACAGGAAAGTAACACTCAGCATGGGAAGAAAAGAAAACAGGTAATGCAAGTTGGTCTGAGAAGGCAGTTACCTGTCACAGAGGTGCCTTATGCATACAAATATGTTGGCCATCATGGCTGGGACAACATTACTAGGTGAAGTTCAAATGCAGTCTGTAAGGTTAGAGTTTTCATTCCTCTAGAACTGTAAGAGTGGGACAGTGAGTGGCCATTGTGTCTGAAACAGGTGATGGTGACTTGTGAGATCATTAGTGAGAATGGAGAGTAGAGGTCCCTGTTTAAAAGGATTTTGAGTTGTTTGCTCTCTCCAAGACTCATCAGCTCTTTGTATTGAACATCTCTGATGAGGAAACAGGTCTGCTGATCACACCACAAGGGACAGTGCATGGCAGTGACATCTGGTTTTTCTGTGTGTGCTTCCCATGAGTTTTCCATATAGTATCTCTTTGTAGGGCAGGATTTGGCAATGATCACAGATCTCTGAGGTTTCATCAGTCCTTTATTTTATGTAGCCCTGAGAATACTCAGGAGAGAACAGTTGCATAACATTAAACAGAAACTATATAACGTAGAATGAGTTACCAAAACACTTCCTGTATTGTGCATATTTTCTGGCCTAATTATATAAACACACTTTATTATTTATAAAACTGCATCACTTCAAAATTTAGTACTGTGTTTCCTTTCCTCTTTTCTGCACTACTAAATATTGCTCTTAAGACTTTCAGAGCTGCATTTTGAGAGAACAGATTTAGGGCAGGACTGGTCTCAAGTGGTACTGTAATACTAAATATTAAATAACTGATTCAAACTGCAACCAAGAGGAAAATCAGACGGCAGGCAAGTCTTAATTCAGAAGATTGAAGAGGAAAGCAATACAGTGTTCTCAATTTATCATATCTGCTCTTTTGCACATCTTAGTGAGTTGTGCATAACTGCCTTCTTCCTCATATGGCATCTGCTTAACCACAGTGCAGGAGCTATTTGCCATGTGCATGGTCCAGACTGACTCAACAGCAGTACCATGCCAAAAGAGGCAAGAAGATTCTATTCATTCATTTTTATTCACCTATGTATTATTTTTAATTACCAATTTTTTATATCATCTTGCAGCTGTGAGGTTTTGTGGAAATGTAGCAAATTATCACTACTGAAATCTGAGGAGGCAGGAAATTGGAACAGTGGAGCTACTTCCATCAACCAAACAGTTATAGTTGCAGCTTTGAATGAGACAGGGTATAAGGATTGAAGATATGTAAAGATTTAGTGGAGTGTACTATTTAAGCTGCGATTTCTTGGATGGATCAAGCATTTTCAGTGTTCTGTCTTGTATTATTACATGATTTATTGCCTAAAATATTGTATCTTTAGGGGAATTTTTTGATGGTTATGGGGAGAAGGGTTGCTGTTTGTTGTGTTTAGTTTTGGTTTTAACTTAAAGTTGGAGTATAATAGATCAGTAGACAATGTCACAAATAATACGAAGTTGATCCAGAAGTTCAGAGTCCATTGTTTTTTAGGATCATCCTCTATATAATTGGTCTTCAGAGGTAGCCATGTAAAAAGAATGTACACCTCTGGCTATGTCAGAAGCAACATGAACTTGATTAAGTCCTCCTGAGTGAATCAGAAAGTTGAATGCTGTCCTATTGTATTTGGGGGAGCAGAAAAATGCAATTTGAGGATAAAACATAGACTGCTTTAAGTCACAGTGAGCATGTGTGGAACTTAGCAATGCTTCCTATTTATGCTATTCCTGTTGAATACTGTTTAAACTCAGCCTCAGAAATGCTCCTTTGAGCACTCTCACACTGAATACACTTTTTCCCAGTCCCAGCTAATGATTCCATAACCCAGCTACGTGTTTTTGCAGGCCATTCAGATTATGGGGATTAAAAGGTATGTAATGGCAGTCAAGCCTTCTCATCCCCAGAACCAATACATGCAGCTGTGGAGTCTGCATGAGGCTCAGCCCAAAGCCTGAGCCCAATGGTCTGTCAGCCATTGTCAGAAGTTAAGCAGTGGATGATGGAGAACAGCAAATTTCATGTTTTACTGATGTGTATTTCCATATGAAAACTTCAGGCATCTGCAGTTTCTCTGAAAATAGTTTTCAGAGCCAGAGAACCAGTTTCTTCAACTGCAGGCAATGTGGTGAGTCTATGACTAGTTGCTAAATGTGATGAGGTGTTTTTTAATGTTAACTGTTTTGAAGTGTGGCATTCTTAAATTGCTGTTTGTGGCTCTCACTTCAGCAAACCAATGGCAAAGGCATCTCTGTAAATAACAGCTACAATTCTGGAAGTTTAATGGCTTTTAAGTTCTTAACATTCTGCAGTTACTATGTTTGATGTTTTGTTGTCAACTGTTGGATAGCTTTGGATCCTTGCACACCATTGCTGAGCAGCAGACACTGGTTTGGCATCAGAGCCATAGGCACTGTGCACTGTGAGGTGGGTGCTGCAGAGTTCTGCAGGAGTGCCAGTGTTCACAGCCTGGCCACTCAGTGTTCCTGCAGAAGGAGTGGGGAAGAGGGAAAACAGGAGCAGAGAGGCCTTGTGCCTCTTCACCCTTGCCCTGGGGAGAAGAGTCCATTTTTGCAAGGAGAGCACTTGTGCTGAGCTCCCTCAGCTGGACAGCAGGTGCGTGGGGAGAATGGCATCTTCCTGACAGAGCCTGAACCCCATGTGGTGAGCTCTGCAAAAAGTATGGA
The DNA here is from genome assembly GCA_013400215.1 of Cisticola juncidis. Lineage (NCBI taxonomy): Eukaryota > Metazoa > Chordata > Aves > Passeriformes > Cisticolidae > Cisticola > Cisticola juncidis. The sequence continues at coordinate 2,111,690 of VXBR01006565.1, forward strand.
GTAGAGGAGTGCTTTGCTTGAGCACTGCTTGATCAATTTTTTTTTTCCTTTGGTAAGCTGAATTTTAATTTCACATTTCAGAGCAAAAATTCAGAGGAAAACTTGAAGGACAAAATTTTATCAGTGTGATGGAGGGAACCTGACAAGACATATGCATGAAATCAGTGAAGTGCTTGCTCAAGTGGGCACTTAAATAGTTTTTGCTGAATTGAGCATACTGTGGGGTATATCAGGTTAGTTGGTGGAGGCTCTCCAACTTTTCCATTTTTTTGGATGATGTTCTGTGTCATGCTGAAGCATCTTTAAAATTTCATTAGCAGCTCAAAGTTAAAAGGGTTGAGAGGTGAAGAAGCTGGCTGTGCTCTGGATTGAGAATGCATTCAAATGTAGAGCAAGAGCAGTCAGATCTGCTGCTGCACCTTTGAGGGACTCTACAGCATGCTTTTTCAGACTGCATTAGAAACTTTTTTGTTGTTGTTGTTATGGAAGAGTCCCTTTTTAGCTTGACTTTTTTACTGCAGTGTATGACATTCATGTTTGAAGCACTGACCTGGTAAGCAACAGCACAACCTAAAGACTTTGCCAGAAGGTCCATATGTAAACCATTTGATCTCCCTTATTGAGAGTCTGAGCAGACCAGATGCAAGCCTGGATCAGTTTGGAAAAGCCCTTAAGCATGTTATGAATTTTGCTTGGAGAAATGTGAAAGGTGATAAAACTTTGCAAGGAATTTATCATAGTTGCTCACACTTAGGAGTGAAGGAAGGGCTGTGAAAGTGCTCATCAGTGAATAGCTTAGACAGAGTTTTCATCCTAATATTTATATTTTCAGTGACAGCCTTCAAACTTCCACTAGATGATATATGTAACCTTGAAATTAAATTTCAAGTTTACTGCCTGTACGACTGGTCTAATGAGAAACTTTCCACCTAAATAAATCCATCCTTCATCATACTGTCCTTGCTGCTTCTTTCATGTGCATGATCTGAAGGCTTCTGCCAGCACAAATAACATTTTGCCTCCAAGTACTCTGTTTTCACAGTTTCTTGAAAGTGCCAGCATGAAAATGGTGTGCCATTGTACTAGAGTGACCAAACTCTTCCAGGGGCTGCTATTTCTGTCTTACAAGTTTAATAAAATAATTTTTGCCATGCTCTGGAGACTACAGTGTAAAATAGAGTTTCTGTTCATTAAGTATCATGCTTTAAATCTCATTGATATTCTTGCACTCTCCTCAAATTGTCAGAGGGTTATTTATGTATGACACAACTGTCTCTCTAATTACTTGTAAAAGTAGCGTTGAAGGGAAAGGTTTGGATTAACTTTGTTCTACATAGGAACATTTTCAGTTTTGTAACCATTCCAGTAATGTTTGAAAGCACTCCAGTACCAATTAACTGGAAGCTAATAGTTTTGCCAATGGAGAGAAAGTTGTAAGTGCTATAAAATACGTCATTGAAGATGATTCACGTTGCAGCATTGCTTCACACTAAGGTAGCTAAATCTCATCCTGCTATAAATATTATGAGTATTCCTTCTCTGATGTTTATGTTAAGCATGTGTGTGTAGTCAGTCCAGCCCTTAGGAGAAAAAAAAATAGGAATTCCTCTAATAATTTACACTGCACAAGGTTAAAATTTTATTTCCTTAGACTTCCAGTAGCTCTTTCATAAGTGAGTAATTGATCCAAAAGATAGGAATTCACTGTGTTTGTCTTCTTTTCTTGAAGACTGGAGAAAGATGAGAGGATGATTTTTTATTAAATCTCCTGGTGGTTTTTCTTATCTTCCATGGCAATCTGTTCTGAGCTTCTAGTTTGCTTCTATCTGAAAAGAAAAACCAGAAGCTCAGCAATTATTCTGAGTACATTTGGGAAAATGTAGATCATTTTTTATCAAGGGATGCATGGGAAGTGGATGTGAATTATGGATATATATCTGTATCCAGCATATCTATCTGAACACAAATGCACTCCCTAAAACCAAGTGTGAGGTTCTGGAATCAGCCAAGTGAATTTCTGTCTCATTGTGAATGACACTTTCTGTTACTAAAGGTCCAATTTGACATGCAGTAGTCCCAAGTTGCCCATTGGAGTCTTAATAAAATTTCTTACTATCTTTTTCCTGGTGTCTAATAAGAGATGAACTTTCCCTGCAACAGATGGGTAAATTGTCCTCTCACCTCCAGTGTCCTGCTAGTTTTCACTAAACTTTTAAAAACTTAATTAATTTTTCCCTTGTTTAGATACATTAAACAAATCAGCAAGTGTTTTCAGAGAGCTAATGAGAGTCCACGAAAAGCAGGCAAATGAGCACAATGCTTGATAACAAAAGTTGTAGAAAACCAACCAAAATTTTCCTTCAACTTCTGTTCTTTTAACCAGGGTGTGGTGGTTTGGTGCTGAAATAAGAAATCATGTATTGAACTGTAAAATATGTAAACCTGGTATCCTAGAGTTAATCTCTTGTACCTTTTGCAGGTGGAGATTTACATTTTACCTTTATATATTTACCTATGGAGTACGGTTCCTGAAAAAGGTAGGCACTTATATTATTATGCTTTTATACCATATCACAGACTTGAAGTCCTGTGCAGATATAATATAAAGCACAGGCATAAAGTCTATGTTCATGAGGAGTGAAAATTAAAATTTAATTTGCATTCATAAAATGCTCTGCTGCTAGCATTGGTAAGGAATATAAGTTCTTATCAATATTTAATGGGGTTTTAAAAGAAAGAAAAAAATGGTGTAGCAACATGCCTAGTTCACTTGATTACTTTTCATTATAGGCATTAAGCTGGCATTATAGCCATTAAGGTTTACCAGAATATTAATCTCAATTTCACCATCATCCTTGCTGAAATGCCTCTGACAGAGGTTACTTTTTACTAACAAACAAAATACATTGATGTTTTAGAAAGAAAAATACCTTTTTTGCCTATTATTTTTCTAATGTACTGTGGAAGGAAGTTTCTATGGAGTTTCCCATCAATGGTGTGTTTCAAGTGATTTAAAAAGAGCAGGGTATTAAAAGCTTCTAAGCACTCAGACATAGGTTTGTTAACCCTGCAGTAGAGAGTAACAGGGATTTGTGATGCAAACTTTTAAGAGTGTGACTAGTTCTTAGAGCTTCTGTGCAAGTCAGGCCATATTTCTGTAATTCTAGGAGGTGAAGTTAGAGGAATGTGGCACTCAGTGTGTTCATGTAATCTTTGTTTTGGTCAAGAACTTGGCACAAGAAAATGTATCCTGAATGTCTTTGGTGCTTTGTAAGTAAAAGAGGTTGTACTACTCCTTTTTATATCTGTAGTTCTTGAGGCTGTCCCAGGTGGAAGGCAACTTGGTGTGAGCAGAAATAATGATGTGCCTGTGCAGGGAGGGCACATCAGAGATATTCTCAACTGTTTAGCAGTAGTCAGCCCCAGGGGAAGTGTGGGACAGAGCAGCAGGCAATTGCATTCTCCCTCTGTCTCCTTGAACACTTACATTCTTTGTGTACTTCATCCATTAAGATGTGTATGGTCCCTTGATCCCTTAACTCTGTTTCAGAGCATGCCCTGCAGTGCGATGGCTAATGCACTGAGGGGATGAAACAGGTCATCATAATCAGGATTTGAAGTCACCTGTGCCATTTCTGATACTTTATGAGAGAATCAGTGTAATTGTAGTTAAGGAGTTCAAGATGTCCACCTTCTACCTCACATATTATTTTCAAAAGCAGATTTGGTAATAAGTGTTCTTCTGTGTGAGGAAGTGGATCAAGGTGCCAACTTGGAAAGAGAAGATGAAGCTTTCTTTGTTACTAGCTGCCAGCTCTAATCTTCACTGTTTTCTAGAGCAGGTTTAAATTATTTGTGACTGCAGAGTGGGTGGGTGACCCACAAAATCATTTAATGTACAGCATTCACCTTTCCATTTAATCCTCGTTGCCCCCATTCTTGGTAAAATGGCAAATGCTAGATGTTACCATCCCATCTTAGGGACTTCTGAACGAAGTGTTTTGAGACTGAAGGACTGAAGCCAGCATTCACTACAGCATTCTTTGTGTCTTTATAAATCACTAATATTTGAAGCACAAAAGATAAGTAACCAATTATATTTCCACTTTGATCATGTATGTGCAAATTCTTCCCTTTCTGAATAAATGGAGATTTTTCAGCTCTAGTCATCTGCATGTCTACAAAACAATTCTTTGCAGAGCACCACACCAGTAGTGATGTCAACAAGACATTAAATTCCAGTGGCATTAAACTGATTGCTTTGCTTATCATGAACATAGGAATGAGATACTGTTTTTGTTTTCCTCAGTAGTATTTGCAGTTAAATAAATGGTGGCTTTGCTCATTAAGAGTTAATGGCCTGACTGTGCTCCAGTTAAATGGAAAAAGTATCATTATCTGTGGTGATAAAGAAACCGAGCAGAGAGTCCAGGACTGCTTTGTTTCTTGCTTGCTCATCCTTGGTGCTAAGCAGTGCCTGTATAATGCTGTAAAATCAAAAATCCTTACAAGCATATGGAAGAAAAGCTTCCAGTTGACATATTTAGACTTTTCACATTTAATTTGCTTCCTTTAATTGCCCATGAGAATTACAGACTCATAGAAGAGGATGAATTTTCGGTGAGTCTTTTGAAGTCTATACTGAGACTTGGAAACCTGAAGTTGCATGTAGGTATTCTATTGGGAAAAGAATTGTCTGCCTGGATAAACAAATCTTGCTAGTTTTCAAATTTCGCGTTGAAGTAAGGCAGATGATACGAGTATGCTGTGGCTATATTTAAAAAATGCTGGGTGCAACAAGCTTCTGTGTGTATGCAGCTGATTGAGTGTCCTTCCTAATGAGTCATCCCCTACTGAGAACTGAGAACTGTCTGGTGGGTAGTTACAATTTGTAGTGGTACATGTAGCTTGCAAAAGAACAAGGAAAGCCATGATGAAGTGTCAATTTGAGTCCAAAAGCCTACTCAAGGGACATAAATGTATGGAAGGCAACTAGAAAATACCAGGGTAGTATGAAGGAAAAAAACCTGACAGGTAGAGCTCCACTTCTTCTGTTATGAAAGTTCCTCTTTCTTGAAACTCTAGGATGTTTAAAATGAAGAAAATGCTTATCCTCCTGTGTGCTCTAACCACTGAGCCCACGAGTTTCGGTGACAGCAGGAGATGTTCTGTTAGTGGCCCGCAGCTTCTGTGTGCATGTAGAGAGAAATTGGCTTCATGCTTTTTTGTGAGAGAATGCTGCATTCTGCTGCTTGGCTGAGTTGGCTTATTCTTTGCTTCTTTTTGAATAAAATAGCAGCAGTGATACATGCACATATTACAACCCAGAGGGAGTAGTGTAGAATTTGTAAATGCCATTTCACATTGCTTGTACCTCCAGTATTTTAGAGCCTAAAGTCAGACCACCTTCATTTGAAATATAAAAAAAGAACTTGTCAATAAAGTGGTGGCTGGTTATTGACATTGTTTCTCTATTGCAGTTCACCTGTTATTGAGACTGTTAACCTTAGATGAAGAAAATAATGATTGTTACGCACAACCACTTCATAAAATTAAATTGCTGTATTCAAAATGTCCAGTGCTCTAGACAGTTTTCAGTCTTTGAAACAGTAGGACAAACTAGATTTTGTCATAAATGGTCCTCAGCTATCGGAAAGCTATATGTACAATGTACTGCATGTTACATCATTTGGAGCAGAAAAAAATTTCCTGCATCAGAATAGTCAGTATTTCAGTTATTGTTTCCATTTTCTCTTGCCATACCTGCTACATCTACTTTTTCATGAAACTAATGCTGCTGGATATTTTGTGGAACAGAACAATACAAGAAATGCAGCATCTTGGAAAAATTCATACCACTGTTTGGATTAAGTCTGATCATCTGATTCATAGAATAAGACTCCTTAAAGCAGGCTAATTTTTTTCCGATTCTAATTTTGAAACACCAAAACATAACTTTGGAAAATATCTTCCACCTTGGCTTCAATCAGAACTGAAAACAACACTGTGGCAAAAGCTGGGAAGCAGGGGGTTTACCTCCAGAGCCCTTGGTGTCTCCATTCTTGAATCAATTGAAGCAGGTGTTCTGTTGGGAACTTTTTCTGCTCTAGTCTGTATCTGTTGTGATCTTTCCTTCCCACGTTCTTCCCGAAAGGTTGTTGTATTATCTGTTACTGAAGCCTTGTAATTCCTTTTGTTCAGTTAGCTTATTTGCCCAATGCTGAATAAATATTCTCATTTAAATGAAGAATGCCACAGGCCACCCTGGAGCCCTTTTAACACAATGCTGATATTTGATATTTTACTGTGCTATTAGCAGAGGGATAATGTGATATGTAGACCACTAAGGGAGGAAATGAAGCCTGCCTTTGGCAGATTGTGCTTGCTTTAAAATTGATTTGGATTCTCTGGAGGGTTTTACTACCTTTTTTATTTTTTACTCATAAAACCAATTGCTGAATTTCTGTAAGTGATGAAAATTTTAAGCTAAAACCATTCTGGATGTTAAAATTGAATTATCATCTTTTTCCTTTCCATGAAAGTGGGGCTGAAGATTAGGTGATAAATAAAACAACTTCTAGTTCACTGAGTGAGCAAAAAAGAATACTCATGCTCCAGGGTCTTTTGAAGAATGCTATTGTGAGAAAGGGGAAATGCCATATTACATATTTAAATAAGCATCTCAAGTGGAAAAGGTTTCCAGGAAGACCATAGTTAGATGCCATCTCATGGAAAAGGAATTTCCAGCACATTCAGATATGTCTTCAAAAGGGCATAAAAATTGTTGAGGGCATTTAGGAGAGATTAATAGAGTGTTTTGGATGCTTGAGATACAGATCATGAAGTCATGCTGTGAGAAAGATCAAAGCTACTGGAGAAACTTAGTTTTAAATGACTGCAGCACCTCTGTGTATATCAACAAGGAAAATGAATGCATTTTGGACAATGAGACTTTGTAAGAGAAGGCAAATCAGCATAGGAAGTAATTCACTGTGTAAGCTGTTGGAAGTTAAGATAATAACTGGATCAGGCAAAGGAAGACAAAACTAAGCAAGCTGGCAGAATTTATTTGTGGCTGAAAGGAAACGGAAGGTTTTTGAAAGAAAAAGCAAAAGGAGAATATCAATGGTATCCTAATTCAGTAATGGGACACTGGTGGCAACAGACTTTCAAATGTTGACAACGGGGACAAATTTTACATAATCGTGGGAAGGAAAAGCAACACACTAATTTAAAAAATACATCTAGAATTGAATTTCACCTTATCTGTTTTGAATCCAGCTTGGGGGTATTTAATAACATCAGAGTAGTAAGTAAATGCTATGTAATCATCAATTTGGCGAGTTAAGCTGGTACTGAGCCATATCCAGCATCTCTGCTGCGTGTGCATTACGCTGTCATTCCGGGCAGTGAAGGAGACACAGGCTGCCACACCTCATGTCCCCCTGTGCACTGGTTACTAATTTTCCCTTCAGCACAGTATTCATTTTCTTGGCAGCCCAGCTTTCTGAAAGACTGAAATTTTTTCAGGGTCATATCAAAGAAACAGCAGATCTAGAAGAAATACTTCACAAAGTGTTATATTTGGGCAATTTTATGATTAAAATAGATTTAATTCATCTCTTAACAGGCTCATTCATACCTGTAGCAAAGTATTAGCTCAGCACTCTACTGCCAGAGCTTTTCATGTTTTCCTATTCAAATTAATGAAGCAATCCTGTTTTTCACAGCTAATTAAACCTGAGCAAAGAGTGCATGTTTGGATATCAGAACAGGTTATTACTAATGTAACTGGTGCTATGCATTGTCCTTGTTAAGTTGAACTCACTACTGAGGGAATGGCTTGGAGGAGGATAGCTGTATTCTCAAATAAATTATAAAACCTATAGAACAGTATGTATTTTTATACCATAACTGCTTCAAGTCATTAGCCTGCTCCATTTTTTTGAGTAGTAGATGAAAAAATCTTGGCAATAAATAAGTACATTACTGATGATCTTTTGGATTTTTTCCTTCCTACATTCTCTTCCAATGCTTTTTCCTATTACATTCCCTCCCCTGTAACACCTCTCAGAGCTTTCTCATTTCGTCTGCCTCTGATTCTCTTGGCTGCTAGGTATTGAACAATTCCAGATTAGCATGGGGGAGTCCTGCTGTAAATCTGAATCTAATTCAGAATTTTGCTTCCATTTTTTAACTTATGTTATCTCACACGTAATTTAAGGAGTTTCAGCAGGGACTTTTGTCCTGTCCCCAGGAATTACAGGTTCAAGAAGATGAGGAAGAGAAAGTTTTTTTCCTCTTGCCCAGTTATGTTAGGTTTTTTGCTGTGGCACAAATTTATTGTTTATGGTTTTATACTAAAACTTAATACAAATTTGCAATTTATGAAACAAAATCATATTCAATCTATGATAGTTCCCCTGTTCTCATCCCTACCAGCCACTCTTCTTGCTAGTTGTTTTAATAGATCAGTTGCAGAAAACTGCAAGTTATGTCAGAATAGATCCAACAGCAGATGACAAATGGAAACAACAAGTCTTGTGTCTTTATACTGCCTCAGCAGGAGGGGAAGGTGAAAAACAGAGGGAACATGAATGTAATGTTTTTTGTAGGTTTAGACATTTTGGGAAATTATTTTGGCTGTCCTTGTTTGCTTTAGAGAAGGAAATATTATTATGGTCACTGACTCAGAACTGAGCAGGAAAAAATTCCTTGTAAACTGTGTTTTTATATTTAAATTAATTAACATTTCCCCCTTCTGTGTTTCTGTTAGAGGAAAATACAATATGAGAGAGATTCTCTCACTGAGATTTTTTCATTCAGCACTTAGTACTTGTGGCATTATTAAATACACCATGAAATGGGATTCTTGGGGTGTTCTCTGCAGGGTCAGGAGTTGGACTTGATCACCCTGATGTGTTCCTTCCAACTCAGCATATTCTGTGATTCTAAGTGTTTCAGTTGCAATGACACCTGCAGCCCTGCGGATGAATTGCCCTGATACAATATAGATGCACAGTATATATGCAAGAACATGCAGTGGTTGCAGGAGTGGAAGGGGAAGAAGCTGCTTCAGCCTGCCCTTACTTACTGTTGCCTAGGGCTAGGCCTCGTTTCAGCCCTGCTCAGAGACCAGAGTGCTTAGAAATGGGTTCCTGTCCAGTGACCAGCACTGGTGTGGCTTTTGGCCTGCAACCTGTCAGAAGGAGTTCTGCTCTCTCAGTCATCAGGTGGGACTTGGTGGTGTCTGTGTTGACAAGCAGTCAGCTCTCTCTGCCAGGGTTTTAGTGGCAGAACTTGAGAGCTGGGAGTTTGCTAATGAAAGGTCTTCTTTACCACTTGCCACAGTGTCAGGAGTACAATGAATCTGGTAAACACTTTTGAAACATCAACACATGGTATTGGAAGGCAGTGGCTGGCAGAATCAGACACATGCACTCTTCTGGCAGAGCAGCCACAGATAGGACCATAATTACAGAAAGTAGATGTGTAATGATGAGTTTAATTATTAACCACTTTCCTGTATGCCTTTGAGTAACCATAGTATCAGAGCACTGGAAACCTTGGAGCTTTGTTGAAGCTGCATCCTGTAGGAAAGTCAGGAGTAGTCTGAAACCATGCTACTCTGCAATGATCAATAAGGGTTGAAGTGCCCTTTTTATTTTTTTAATGATTTGTTCTTGGGATTTTTCCTGGTCTCTTAAAGGTTTAATTTTATGCAGGTCTCCCTCTACCAAGGTAAGGCTTTCCAAGTGTAAACTTCTGTACTCTGTCATAAAAAACTAATTCCAGGCGTCCAGTTATGTGTTGTTTTTTTTAATAAAGGAAATCCATGAATATCCTCTTGGATGCAAATGCTAGGCTAATTGATGTGGTCTGGCATTGTGATCAAAGATAGAAGGCAGCTGTAAAGCTAATGGGAGTACAGCTGCTTTGCTTCATCAAAGGGTTATCAGGTATCTGGAGTGCTTGGGTGAATGTGTCCTCTACGTTTTGTGCACAATTCTTACAGTGTAGATTAAAGAACTACAAAAATACATTGAGCAGTGTTTCTGAACTTCAGCCTAGCTCCTGTAATATTTATGTGGACCTCCACCTGCTGTAAATGTCATAGCACCACTGGCCACTCAGCTGGCTCATGACCAAACAGTTCTTGAAAATGTTGCCATTACCTGTGAAGGCAAAAGTTCTTAGAAGTTTTTTTTTACTACAAAGCAACTATCAGAGCAAGTGTCAGGGGAAGAAGGTACACAAAAGAGAGCAAATGTTTTGATTGCTGGGCTTGGTAAGGGCACTGGTGGCTGTCTGGGAGAGGAGGGGGCAGAGATGCTATGGTCACCAGTTTCTGTGTCTAGAGTGTTGTTCAGTTCTGTTCAGTGCATTGCCTTAGTTAATAGTAGCATCCTTCCAGATTCTAATTATCAGTTCCTTTTGGCAGCCTCACTTTCCACATAAGCTGTAAGTTGAAAGTAAACTTTTATCAACACAAGACATAAGCTCCAGATCTCTGTACATGATATTTTTAAAGAGAAAAGTGGATGTGTGCATGGAGTTTGCTCTGCCTTTCCAAATATCATTTTATATAAATACATCACTTGAATTCATACTTTTTCTAAATCCATTTTTTTGTGGCAAACATATATTTCCATATGAATGTCAAGTGCATTTTCCAGTGATTGTTATTAATCTTGACCTTTATAAGTTCTTCCATATTTTATGGTTTCCCGTTAGCAGAAGTAGAATTTTTAATTATGTTTGGAAGTCGGCAGTGCAGATTGATGAGAGGAAAGACTGAGCACTCTTCATTGCAGAAACATTTTTCCCCTACAACCCTTTTTCTACAGACACAAAGCACTAAACTCTAGAGAAAAAAAAACAACAAATACTTCTACAGAAACTTAAAACAGCTTGCTTAGTCACAATATCTGAAAAGAGAACCTCAGGAGGTTCATTGACAATATGTCATACTGTCTTCACTTCTGTAGTTAGCTGTGCCAAGAAATACCAATGACTGGTTTGATCCGTGAAGGATTTATGAAAATTCTATTCCTGGTGTGAAGCAACTGCATCCTAAAACAAATTAACATGGATGGAAGAACATGCAGAAATTGCTGCGAAATAGTAGCCGTGGATTTTGTTGTTTTGCTGAGTTCTCTTTGTTCCCAGCATGGTATTTTGTCAGAACTCAGTGATTTTGTGGATAGGGAGAAGCATACATAATTTTGATGTGTAGGTGACTGCAGTGGTGCTTGCAGAGTGTCAGTTTATTGCACAGTTCAGCCTGTGCTCTTGGCATCCTTGGCTGCTAAGGCTGTGTACTCAGAGCCTGCTTCACATGGCCAGTAAAGACTGGAAACTGTCTAAAATGTTTTTTAAATCAGTGAAACTCTAGTATGAGAAATTCTTAAGTAGTAGCAAAACAAACACAACAGAAACAAGGGATGTTGCTATATTCAGGGCAATTTTTCAGAGGATAGTAGGAAAAAGCACACGTCTTTAGGAAATCCGAGTTTCCAAGACCTCGTAAGTCTGAAGTCCTTGGAGGCCAGGTAGACTTAGTGGAAGACGACAGAAACTTTGAAAAGCTGACTCAGAAAGTTCTGGTTGTTGTAGATTTACAAATTTTCTGAAAATCAAGAATAATGAGGAAGGGTTTCATTTTCTTTCTGTTGGAGAGGAAGAAGCTGCAGAATATTTATACTTGTGAGAAAAAAGGTCACTTTCTGTACCTTGTAAAACAGTGGCTTGTTTTACAGCAATTAATACCAAGGAGTTTTTCTGCAGTTAAGAGGAAAAAGAATGTATTTGTTTGTACATTATATGCAGAAGCAAATATTTTTATGGATATATATGCTCCTTAAGAGTGAAAGACTGCAGTAGTCTACAGTTATGCTGATCTTCATTGAATCAAGTAAGAAGATGGGGGAGGAAGCCCAGGATCGTTGTGGAGTTTGTATCTAAAAGACTAACTTATTGAAAAATCTCTTGCTTTACCATGCATGGATGGAGTAATTTTAACAGTAGAACATAGAGCCCCTGGCAGAGGAAAGTAAGGAAGGATGCTTTTTGTATTCCTGGTAATCTAACTTTCTTTCTAATGTCAGCAGCCATCCAGCATACCAAGCCAAAAGGATGGAGGTGCTGCAGAGAGAAAAAAAAAAGAAATTGAGCAATTCCATTCACCTCTAAGCAAGTGCTTATTCAACCAAGTGATGTGTAAGAAGAATGTTTATCAACACACTGAAAAAGAAAAAATTGCTATAATCCCTATCCATAATTGGTGAAAATGAGCATTGAGGTACTATTTAATTTAAGCCAGTAGAAATGCACAAAACCAAAACCAACCAATGAGACAAAACCTAACCAAAAAACCTGCTACCCATCACCCCAAAACCCCTGTTAATTATGAATAGTTGTCCTTCTGCTAATGTTATGAAAGGTGCTGTTGACTAAAAGGCTATCAGTTTCAGTTCCTGGATAATAAAAAACGTGTGAAAAGTATTAAATCTTACTATATTTTGCAGTGAACAGAAAGCTGGTAGTCTCCTCCTCTGCTGTTGCAGTTGTACTGTCAATAGATGAGGTGCAAAGCTTGGGGTGCACCAAGGGGTCTGCCCGTGGGAGCCTCTGTCCTGCCTGCACTGGGAGAGGGCAGCTGCTGCTGAGGGAAGGTGTGGCTGTGTCAGACACGGGATGTCTGCTCCTGGGCTAAGAGCAGATTGCACACAGCGTTTTGGGGGTAAGTGAGTGCTAAGGATGAGGAAATCTTCTGGCCTTACTTTTCACTGCTTGTTTCTGTGAAGAGCAAGGACCTGCTGGAACTGGATGAATGTAGGTACGGATGTTGTGAGACACCTTTGACATATTTGCCTATATCAGCCCCCAAAAATGAGACCAGTAGAGCATTGCTAGAAGTATATATTATCTTGACTGTAAATAATACTGCTAATTTCTGTATTGCTTGTAACTGTCAGAGAGAAATGATACAAAATTGTATTCAAACACATTAAGTGAGCAAGATAAAAATCTTGGCAGAGTAGTGAACATGTACACAGTGAACGCTCTGTTTTGTTTTACAAGTTCTAAAGCTCTCTAATTTCAAAAGCAACTTAAAATCTTTTATATTTGGACTAAAGCTGTCTTATTTTGATTTGAAATGCATTTTGAACATAAATTTGCTCTAGTGAAATGTGGGGATTCTGTCATGATGTTCCTAGATTTTTACATGCTGGATTCTGGTAAAAACAGCAACCAGGTTTCTTAATTTGCTGGAAAAATCAGAAGATTTTTCTTACCTAAGAATTTTTGAAGAACCCCTTTGGGAGTTACACCATGCCCTCATGGTCATGACTAAATCAGGTGCATAACAGTTTTCTATTGTACTGCTTTCTTTTCCCCCCTCCATTTACTATCAAAACTGATCTTTCACATACTAGATACTAGCAGCATTTTGAGCAAGACCTGGAGATTTTCACTTAGTGCTTTCTGAAAGCCAGGGGCAAATTAGATGCATTCTCTAAAGATAAGTGCATGAGGCAATGGATACAAAACAACCCAAGGTTTCTGGCTGAGCATGCAAACATCAGAGATAATTTTGGAAGCGGGTTTTTGTTTTGTTTTGTTTTGTTTTGTTTTGTTTTGTTTTTCAAAATCCTCAGTCATTCCCATGTCTCAAGAAAAGTTTTATTCTGAAGGAATTCTTTAAAATTACTCTAGTTAGTCACAGAATTGGAGAGAGATTTGATGGATGTTTCAAGAGATATTCCTGTAAGGGAATTATGGAAATTTGCTCCTTAATACTGCCAATCTCAACAGATTGGACAGCTGTTTACATCCTCTGTCACTGATACTGCATTCATTTGGCACTGCACCTAAGTGTGGTAAAACTTCAGTTTCATCTGAACTCCTTTATATTCTGTAAGGCAGAGTGTCAGCATTGTAGGGCTGGTGCTCTGTGCCTGGCATAGTTGGTACTGAAGTTTTTAGTATTTAGTATTTAGTTTTTAGTATTCTGTTTCCAGCTTAAGGGAGGAGGCCCTTTTGTTATCAGGATCTTTGTATTTCTTCTCTTCTCCAATTCCCTTGTTTCCCTCCCTTCCTCAGACCTTTTATACCAAGAATAAGAAGCAATAGGAAAACTGGATATTCAGCAGGCAGCAAAAACAGAAGCATGCTTTAATGTTCATCAAAAAAGGATCTGTTGTGGAGCCAAGTCACTGACCTTTTCTTCTCATCCACCATGGGACTTTCAGGCAGAGCTGTGCTCTGCTTCACAGTGAATTTGTCTCTTCTGAGGAAGCTTGCAGACATGTCCTGTGAGCACACACAGGACCCACTTGAGCCCTGGAATGTTGGTCCTAGGTCCCTTATGATTAATCCACCTTTCACCAGTGGGTCTAGGTCTCACACTGCAGCCTGTGTGAGCTTTTTTAAGATTGTTGCTTCCTACTGAAGCCTCTACAGAGTCTTTGGCAGTTGTGAGGTTCACAGAGGACTAAATAAGATGCTTCTTGGTCCAGCTTTAGCTGTGGTTTACATGTGGATGTTGAGTGCAGTCTAGGGCTGTGCTCATTGTGGAGGTCAGAAAGGAAGGCTGCACTTAAACCAAGCTCTTCCTCTACCTCTTCCCTAAAACCCTGCAGCATAACCAAAGTGCTCTTCTGCTAAAGCTGTTAAGAGCAATTTAGAGATGCCAAGGCAAGTCAAGGGGAGGGGAGACTGGGGAGGGAAGAAGGGTAGGAAGGTGGTGTAGAAGCCCTGCTTTTTGAAGTGCCCTTGCCCACAGAAGATCCAAACAGCTACTCAAAAGCGTTTTGTTGGAGATGGCAGCATGGTTTTCTGAGCCTTATGTGGCTCAGAAGGGGCACATGTTCTGCTGTATTGGTCTTTGAGGCTTAATGCATACATTACAGTATTTGTCAGTTGTGATACCCTTTAGGGCTTTGTGGTTATAGGTTCATCAAGTAAGGCGTATTTTATTTAGCAATCAGCATTTTAATTGCACATAAACCTCTGTATCTGTAGCTCCTGCAGCAAGGATCTCTATGGAGAAGCCTTAAGATGTCATAATATTTGAAAGAAAAAAATATGCTTTTTTTCCTGGGATCTGTAATTTAGGCAGCAAAATAATTGGGTAGGAAGCATCTCTTATCTTTTGTTGAATATGATATGAAAGACAGTTACAGCTTTTCAAACCTGGCTAAAACTATAAATTATCCTAGAATATTTGTGTGGATCTAATTTAGGCAGCTGTCAGACAGAAATATTTTAGATTCTTTATATTGTCTTGCAGAGGTGCTGTGGCTGTTTCCAAAGACTTCTTTTTATTGCATGAAATGAGAGGAACTTGTATAGCAAAGTAAATACTGTGGAGACATTTGAACCAATTAATTGGTTACATGAAGAAGTTATTTATAATGGAGGAAAGGATAAGTTTGGATGGACTGTAATCATTCTTACATCATCCTTGAGAGAGGCATATCAGAAACTCTAGTAGGTCTGTTACTTCAAATGTTGGTATATCTTTCAGGTTACTGTAGGAATTATTCTTTCTCTTTTCAGGAGCACTGGGGCCACGGGCACTGGGCCATTTTATTTTATCTTCTTTTTCATTAAAGGGCATATTCAGAAATCCTTCCTACCTAGCCTGATTCTTAGCCCGTGGCTTTAACGTTCTGCCCAGTGTCCGTTTTCTTGCTTTGACGGTCACCCATTGTATTTTGGGTGAGTTTGGTATTGTGGTTTGCCTGAGCTGAGCTGCTCCACCTGATGGTGAAAACAAGAACATGCCTTCTCTCAGGCAGTGAGGATTCATTTGAAAAACTGTGATCTAGGGATGCTGTAAGTGTATGTTATGTGCTACCTTAATCCAGGAGAGTTACTAATGATGTCCTGTCTCCTTTATACTCAAATATAGAGCAGATAAGGCTGTATAAAGATGACAGATGGATCCTATATGGAAGAATGCCTATATATAATGACACATGCAAGGAATCTTCTTTAAAATATTTAAGCAGGCTGAGGTCAAAATTTCCTGTGCTATTGAGAATGTAGTGTAAGGTCTGGCCATCCAGGAACTAGTTACTTTCATTCTGCACTCCTGCAATAGTGAGGTCATGAGGTACCAACAGAAAAAGGCAAGTCACTGTAATTCACGCTGTGAAACTCTGAGAAGTCTCCTTGTTCTATTTGGTTTTCACAGCTTCTATCAAAAAATGCAAATTCTAAGCTATTCTTACTTTTTTTTTATTTGTTAGTATTAAATATATACACTTAACATAGCACAAGGTGTTGTGTACAGACCTTTGTTTTTCTTTCTTACAGACACCCTGGCTGTGGAATACCAGGCAGTGTTGGAGTGGGTATCCATATCAGGTAAAATTTATAGTGTGCCTAAAAGCAAGCATGACACGTCTGCAGAGCTCTGTTTTTACTGTGGTGGAGCTTTGTGCCAGTATGTTTGTGTGAATGGGCTACTCAGCATTTCAGAACATTGCTAGATTCTTCCCATCTTGCTTGAGTTCAAGATGGGAAAGATGAACATACCTGTCACACTTGAATTCCACACATTAAATTCCAGAAGCTCCAGAGAAGAGTTTGCAGTTTAAGGAATTTAACCTGTCTAGGGTCTATATTTTTTTTTCCTCCGTAAAGAGAAGGGAAGGGGGAAAAAAACCAATTGTCCAGCTGGAAAGCGTGAAGAGAGTAATGTCCAAAAGACACATGAATGAATCCCTGTGACAGTCAACAGCCCTTGGCAGACTGAGCAGAACTGTGTTTGGATGCTGCTCTTGAAGGTTGTGTCTCTGCTGGAAATAGTTCAGTGGAGACAGTTCAGCAGAAATCTTGATCTGAGAAAGGTTGAAGGAACTTGGTCCTGTAGCCTCAGAAGAAATAATGACTTAAATTCCACACAGAGACTGGAGGATGAACTGAACATTAGGGAAGCAGCAGCAGAAATTGAAATTGAGTGGGGGAAGTGCTGAAACTTAATACCTCAAAACCTTTAGGTACAATTGTTTATTAGATTGATGTAGCTACAGTCAACTGGTGCCTCTCAGCCCTGTTTCCTACTTGTTTTGTGTTATTACATGCAATAAGAGTTTGACTGAAAACAAAAGATCATGAAGCTTACTGATTGAAGTACCTGGGTTTACCAGACTTAGCAGAAGAACAGGGTCATTTAGAAAGTTAGTTCCAACTTTTAGAGTGTGGAAGCTAAAATAATGATATCTAATATCATTCTAGTAGTGGTGAGAGTCCAACATAAAGCAAACTATCAAATAAAAGTCATTATGAAAATCATTCTCCTGAAGATAAAAATGTCTACTGGATGCTAATCAGGGCTAAGTCCTGGCTTTTTAATTTGTTCCGTGTTTTTTTCCGTAACTGTATAAAATTTCTAATCTTTTGTTTGCTACAACTCCTTTGTAAATTACTCAACAGTGTGCTGCAGAAATCCAGCTGGGCTTTACTGCAGACCCAGTCAAATGGATCATGTAAGCACAGGTTAACTTACTGAGGTTAGGTCTATGGAGAATTTGAACCTAACATTTGCACTAATTTAAACACACTATTGACTTGAGAAGGAATCTATGATTTCTTTAGAATTGTCCTACACTATCAGTATGTACAGATTTAGAAATATTAATGCTATTGTTAATAAAGCAGCTGACAATCTTCATTTTTTACTAGAAATTTTCCCCAGTGATTTCCCTGCAATAGTTGTTATAATAGTTGCAGTTCATTGTAAGCTATTATTTTCTTTCCCTTTTTTAATTACATATAATTAAAAGTCTGTTGGCAATCTCTGTTACTCAGAAAAGGGTTATATTGGCCCAAGAAATAGCTTTAAAGGATGTATTTTTGAGTTTCAAATTTTTCATAAAGCTCAAGCATATGTCTGTATTAAAATAAAACCCATATTGCTTTTCTTGGGAGTCCAAGGACTGACTTTCAGCTGAAAAGAACTTGTCTGCAAAAGGCAATGGGAATAAAAGGGGGAACTGAAATACCTCTTGCCAGCTGATACCCTGCTTGGGTGCATAGCTGTGCTTGTGCAAGCTGCTCTAGAGATGATTTTTGTAATCCCTTGGTAGATGCCCTTAGGAGCTTCTTCTTTGCCAGTGTCCCTGTCTAGCACTGCCATGGAAGACATGAGTATCACTGAGACACATTTGCATGAAATTAGAGTAGCTCCTAGGACTGGCTTTCTTAGGCTGAGGGTCAAAGAGTTTATGTGTGCCACCAGTTACCTTCTTGGAAATTACCCCAGGTTGCTTTTGGTTGTGCATTATTATCTTTATTTCTTTTACTTTGAAACAACTCTGTAGCCATGTTGTATATCAGACAAGATGCTTGGATAAATTTATTTTCTTCCTTCCAAATGTTAATATGTGCCCAGAAAATGGTTAAATTCTTCAAAAGTAGTCATTTCTATCATAAAGAGCCCTGCTGAAAGCGCACATTTTCATCATGAGCAGATGAGATTATATACTAGCATTACTTTTTTTCTATTCTACTCCAGCATTGGTTTTTTGGTATGCTTTAAACCCACATTACTGATATACAGCAAGACATTTCAAGTAAACTGTCTAAACAGATTTAGGAGTATTCGGAATTTAGTTTGCTCTGAGTTCCAAATGGACAACATCATAATTTTTTGGTATTACGGTATTGTCAGGGCTAAAACATTAAAGAGAGTATGTTGGGGAGCTTTATTTTGTCAGAGCCATCAAAGCTTGAAAGAGGCAACCATCATAATTTTTTTCACATAAGATGCTTATGTATAATTAAATAATCCCTGCAGTTAAGCATGTCTCCTATAGACCACAGCTGCCTGGAATGTCAGTTAGACTCTATTAACCTTTTCTCATCTCCACCTTTCAGCCACTGATGCCTGACCTTCATTACTACTACATAGTTGAATTGTCATTCTACTGGTCCTTAATGTTTTCTCAATTCATTGACGTCAAAAGAAAGGTAAGAACAATGAGACTAAAAACACCTAAAGCTCTAAGCTTTAACTTATCATTGTTTACTTGAGGAATACCTGTATTATGTGTGCAGTGAACTGGAAATACAGTTCTTTCAAGTGTTCAACTCTTGCAGATATTAATTACTGAGAAACTGGGATTGTCTTACTCTGTTCCTTGTTACTATAAGGAATTGTTACTGTGAGATTTTTCTGCACATGGAAAAAAAAAGCCTGAAGAAAATATTGAGGGGTACATAGCAGAAGCCAAAAGAACCTTCTCCTTTCATGCAGTGACTTGAATGGAATTGAACAGGTAGTATCTGCTAGATGTACTTTTTCTTCTAAGGGTTAAACAATGAAATACCAAGTAAAGGGCAAGACTGCCTCATAAATTCACAGTATCACTTTGTGAGATAAGATCTATGAGGGCTTTCAGTTTTTTTACAAAAGGACAGCAAATACATTTAGTATTAAAAAATGATGTTATATTTAATTTTTACCGTTACAGTCATATAGCATTGCTATTAGAGGGTTGTTAATTAAAAAAACGGATATATTTTTCCAGAATTAATTGCAACCTGTTCCATATTCCAAGGAGAAGCTTAGACCATAGCAGAACAAGTAGCACAATAGTTATTCTGTCAGAACAGTCTCTTGAGCTATTCTTGCAGGGGCTTTAATGTTTCAAAATTAGTTTTATTAAACATTTGAAAGGATTTTACAATATCTTTATGTGCTTCCTTCAGCTGTCATTTAAATAAATTATTATAGGCTATGCTGTTTATTAGAATTTTGGCAGGAGCATAACTCTGAAAAGAGTAAATGAAGGATGCAATATGACCTGAATAAACTTATCTGTCATTTAGAACCACAGTGTATTCCTGGGAGTCCTGTGCCAGAGCTACCTTTATAGAAACACACTCCTCACTCCTCTATTTGGATTTCCAGATTGATCCAGAAGTAGAAATCTCAAGAAAGCATCCACAAATTTTAAATACATATTAGAGGGTAAATTGTAAATAAAACAACCAATTTATGATGAATACGTATAAATCCCCTGCTTGCATTGTCTATAGATGGTAAACATTCTGCTAATCATGAGTTTGAAATGAGTATAACTTTGCTGTTTCACAAACTGAGGTAGAAACAATGCTCAAGGGAGCTGTATGATAGTGGAGATGAATTTAAATCAAGAGTGATATCGACTCATATATTAAGCTGCAGGGGCCAAGTCTGTTTCTCAGCTATATATGAATGACTTGTACTTGTTATCAGAAAAGCTTCAGGGCAGCCTGCTGTGGAAATAGGATGGGAGTGGAGGTGGGGAAGTGTCTCACTAACAGCCGGGTACCAGCCCAGCCACAGCTTTGCGGTGCTTGGACCCAGGGCCCCAGATCCGAGCGGTGTCCCCAGCACCTGCTGTGTGTGAGAACGTGCAGTGTCCAGCTCAGAGCAGGGGCACAGCATCTGCACTGCAATGACAGCGAGTCAAAAGCCTTTCATTATAGCACCCAGCAGGGAACAGTGGAGATCCACATTTATAAATAACCTATTAGATCACTCACGGTTTGGACTGTGGAGAGAGCTCTTTTTGTAGTGTAAGCAAAACTGATAGTGAGGAGGATCAGATGGAAGAAATGCAGCTGTGCCCTGGTGTCACACAGTAAAACTGTTTGGACTGCAAGCTTCCAAGAAAACCCACTGAGCTGAAAAATGTTAGTACTAAAGACTTACAATAGCTGACAAAAAGGAGTACAAGCTTGACAGATACCAGTTCTTGCAGCACCATAGTAGTTCTCTTTTAAAAGAAGGCTTAATTTAAAGCAATGTGGAAACCTTGTAATGCACCCAATATACAATGTGTGGAATGGTACCCACAAGAAACAGAGTTCTGTTTAACAGGAAGCAGGAAATTTGCTAGCTATTATTGGGTGCTATTGTAATATTTCACAATTGGCTTGTATGGAGCAGATTAACAGTTCTCAGCCTGAGTGAGCTGTTGATGTTTTCTTGTTACAGTGAAAGGAATATTTTTATCTAAGTCTTGGTTATCTTTTTAGATACTTTGAATTCAGCAGCAGTGGCTGTGCTGTATTCAGGGATTGTCAGGGGTGCCCAGGCAGTTTTGTGCCCTGCAGTTCAGCCAAGTTCAGCTTTTTTATGTAGTTAGGTTTGTCTGAAGGAGAGGTGCAGTGTGTCCTTGCTGGAAGCAGCAGCCCTCAGCACTGGCCTAACTCCAGCACTGCTCTTTTACTTACTGTAGATCAAGGGACATGTACTTGCTGTTTTCCATCTCCACTTGATTCTTCTCTGACAGCAAACCGATGACTTCAAAAATTACTTCCAGGGTTTTTTTGACCTTCAAGTACTTTTTTATTTTATGTAGGTGTTACAAATTTCACCAGATTGTCTTTGCCTGACTGGAGGCATGAGCAAACGAGGCCATTGCACAAACCTACTATTGGCAATAAATCAGTGAACCGTGTGTATCAATTTCTACAGTTTTATAATGGCATGCTTTAGCTTCATAAATATCTAGTAGGTTACTGTAATGATATTCTCCCTTAAGGGTGTTCATTTTCAAAGGCTGAAACCTAGTATGAATTGGTGTTTTATCATCTTTTTCCAGCTTCCCATGCTTTTGTGTTGTAAAACACTGAAAAAAAATTATGGAAGTTGGTTAGTTTCACAAGCACCTGATGAACCTTAAAAGCAGTGAGGCTTATTTACATGCTTTCTGGATACCTGATGTATTGTTTAATAGAATAATATTTGACAGGTACATTTAAAGGAGTGTATAAAATTCAGTGTTTTAACAGGTTTGTAGAATGTCTAGGAGACCTTTCTGTGTATTCACACCTTTTATTTCCAAGCATTTGGCAATTCCTAGAGCTTCTGTGTTTTACTTCTTTAAAAAAATGACAGTTCACTCATTCCAAGAATAAAATGATTTGTAGCCACTAATGTTCTTGAATACCAATTTTTGATTCTCGAAAATTTACACTGCATTTTGCTAAATTAGGATACTAGATTTCTTTCTTTAAAGAGACTTTTCTTGGTAAAGAAAGACACACAGAATTGATTTCTTTTGTTTCAGTGGAAGCAGTTGGGTTGCATATGTTTTGCAGATCTTTCCCTTTCCTTGTTGATCTGTAATATCAGTCATGAAGATGATATTTTGCCCTTCAGTGGCTCTAATGCTCTGTGGCCACTTGGCAGTTCAGTGAGTGTGACATGTTAAGCAAATGTGATGGCAGAGGCCTTAATTCCAGAGGGCTTGTCTACAAGTTGAGACCCATGGGGTTTCTCTGCTATCTCCCCTGTGTTCTTCCCATTGATGGTGTCTAGAATAGGTTCTTTCTCCTATTCTTAGCCAGAGATTTTCTTAACATAGGCACATGACATCTTCCAGCAGTTACAACTGGAGGCTATGAATTTTCTGTAAATAAATACATCTTTCACAAACATACATGTGATTTGAAATACATTAACTAAAAAACACCCAAAATTAAAAAGCCCATTCCTGTACACCTTATATGTGGATGAAAGTGCTGGAGTAAGCTGAGAACACAGGTATTACTTGGTATGTATGTATTCATTATCCTTGTGTATAACTAAAATCTTCCTTACTCTTCTGTATAACTAAAATCTAACAGGTAGAATCTTCAGAGCATGTCTTAATTAATGACTTAAAGAAATGTTACAGACATGAAAGAAACAACCCCAGTAACAAAGCAGTCTTACTTATATCATTGCTGCTTATATCACTGCTACATTGCAGAGTCTCTTTTAAGAAACATTATTATAGGAGTTCCCCAGACAGCATTTCTTTAAGATTCAAGCAAGAATGCTGAAGACTGCTGCCCAAGAGCATTAGGATTGCTTAGGAATAATCCATATTGTCAGGAATGCCTTGAAGACTATCCAAGAGGGACTAGAAATCTAGTATTTGTAGAACATGAATGTGTCAGCTGTGAAAACAGAGGAGATTTTCTACTTGACTCTTTGCCCCATTAGGACGGCCTATGTGCTAACATAACTGTATTTGGAAGGAAGATTAAGAACAGCACTGCAGTATGTGCAGGTGAAGGAGGTAAAGAGCTGGGCTGCAGTATGGCCATAGGGCATATGGCCACATGAGCTTACTTCTAAGCCCATGGAATAAGGCAGGTGCTTTGCTGGATTTGTTATTGTGAAATGATGAAATGGTTGCCACATGTGGGTTTGTAGTTACTGAAATGACTGAGATGCCATCCCCTTGTTTTGCCTTAGGACACTGAGAAAAGGAAACAGCCTTTAATTGTCGTTTTCTTCTCTCTGCTTGAAGAAAATGGATTTAAAGCAATGGCTTGATATGACTTTTGAATGTATTTTATTGTGTTCCATGCTTCTTGGGGCCACATATCCTGGCTGATAAATGTTAGGTGTATACTAAACTGGCATATGAGTCTCTGCTTTTAGTCTTTTTATCTTTTCTCCCTCCCCTGCCCTCCTACCCGTCCTCAGTTTTGTGTTGAAGGTAGTGGCAGTGCCTACTGAGGAGTAGGGAAATAGGATGTTATAGTACCTGCTAGCGTTAAATATCAGTGATAGGGTGGGAGCAGGTCCTGTCCCTCTTCAGCTAGTGACACTGCTCAAGCTGCAGGTTTTTCCACGGACTCCAGGTGTACATTGCAGGGAGGACACATGGTGCTATGGAGAGGCAGTGGCACTGCACATCCTCAAAAACAGTGGTGCCTGTATTCCCAGAGAGCTGTGGGAACCCTGTGCAGTTACACTTCTCAGTACTGAAGAGGCAGTGCAGTCAGAGGGCCGGAGCTGCTGCCTTTCCAGAGCTGCCCCTGTGTTGGCTGGAGCTCATGGCACTTTCCACAGAGAACCTCCTGCCCAACACAGGTACCTTCCATTCCTTTGCAAACTAGGTGCTGCCCCTCTAAAGGCACAGTTTTGGTTTCTCTATTGTGGGCCACTTAGCTGAAGACTACCACAGCTCAGCAGGACTGGCCCACAGAAGCTATCAGAAAGCCAAGTTCCACCTCCCAATACACTGGGTGAGCAGGGTGCCTGAGGGAACATTCCTTTGGACTGCCTGAAGGAACTGTTCCTTTGGACTGCCTGGATCTCTCTCCTTTCTGACCTCTGCATGAGAGCCACTAGGTCTGCTGAGAGCTGTGGTACAAACTTTGCATCTGGTGCATATAGAAACTTCCAGTTAAATGTTGCCTGTGATATTTTCTTAAGGGTTTTATATTACTTTCTCAAAGCTGTGCAGGTACTTCAGCAAATGCCAGCAAGATTTCTTTTTTACTGACTGGGTGCCTTGCTGAGAAGAATCTCATGTCTGCAGGTCCTGTTCTCTCATTAATCAGTCTGGGGGCATACTCCAGGCAGGCAGGTTGTTCCCTCTGCTTTATCTGCCCCGCAGCAAGTATCTGGGAATGTGATGTTACTTATGGGAGTGTCACCACTCCCAGATTTTTCAATAAGTAACACTTATTTTCTGGCCAAATAACTGAGAGTTACTGATGTGGAGACCAGCTGGCCTGCATCATTTGGGAGGCAGTGGATTAGAACCAATTAGGATGAGATGCACCAGCTCATTTGAAGATTTTCCTGACCCTGCTACAGTGTGAAGACAAAGCACCTTGATTAAAAACAAATAAAAGCCTAGATCTGAGATTCTCTCAGTTGTCCTTGGCAGGTGCCTGTCGTACTAGTGCACTGGAAATGTGTTTAGCTTTCCTTTGTAGCTGTTTTCTCTCTTCTGAATGGTGCATTATTTGGCACTGGGTTATGCATATTGTTATAACATATGATTATATGTTACTTGGTGCATAAAATGTACGGTGGAATTTGATTTGCATATGCCTTTTCAAAGTAGCTTCAACTGTAGATGTTTACTTTATTAGGTTAAATTACTATGAATTGAGAAGTGTGGTTATTGCCTAGCTTTCAAAAGTGTTTTTGCTTTTGGTTAACATACAACTATTATTTTATTCAGTCTACATGAAGTATAGAGCAGGCTGTATAATGCACTTATATAGTAGATCTTTTTATAACTTAAATGTAATGCTGGATTTAAGAAACACCCATCCGTTTTTGTATATGAGTACAGAATATCAGTGTTTGCTTCATTGTTGTTTTTTGGTTTTGTGTCTTTCCCTTGCTTCTGCTGCTCTAGGATTTTGGAATCATGTTTACACATCACATTGTAACAGTCAGCCTGATTACCTTCTCATATGTAACCAATTTGACACGAGTGGGAACCTTGATCTTGTGTCTCCACGATGCGGCTGATATTGTCCTAGAGGTGAGATAATTCATATGTCATCCTGTCAGTAGGTAGAATCTTTTTGCTATGCAGAACAAGTGTTTCCTAAGCCAGTTCAAGATGGTAATGGTGATTAATACAGTATATATCCTTGCTTAAATATCTTGTGCTTGTAGCAGCACATTTGTGATTTCAGACTGGTTTATCCCTTGATACATTGCTTGTACAGAGCAGAGGCTGGTGATGCATTGCATGCTGGGGAGGTTACCTACAGATTTTAAATACAACATGGTAAAATCAAAAGCTGAAGTTGCAAAATATGAAAAGTGCTGAAAGTGGGTCACTTGGTTCTTAACCCACATGGTGTGTGGAGCAATAATCCTGTCTCCAAAAGAATCAAGGTGTCACGGTGTGTTTCTGCTCTGCTTTGCTGGGCAGAGATTGTTTTGACAATTTAGTGGCTTATTTGGGCATGGCCTCTGATTTTCCAGGTGCCCATGCCTCTGGATCCCAGTACCAGCATTATGCAGTTGTATTTTGAGAAGAAGGGATGATTGAAATTCTTTTAAGTCAAGACGGTCTAAAACTTCCATGGTGGCTACTTAGAGATGTCATCATCCTTTATCTGCATCAGTTACTAGACAGCTCTGGGTCATGCTGGAATTTGGCTGTCTCTGAACTCTCCTCCAAAGTTAATAACTATTTTATCTGAAATTATTTTTTATTCAAGTACCTGCAAGGATACCTGTTATGCAAGAATACAGACTCACTACATGAGTCACCTATTGCAAAATCAAGATCCTGTCATTCTGATTCAGTAGTGCTGTAAATAAGGTTTTATTTTTTAATCTTTTTTTAATTTAGAAGGCACATGGCTGCCTGAGATAGAAAGCGAAAGAAAATGTGGATTTTTTTGTGATTCAAAAATAATCACTTCTTTGAAAGTTTCTTTTTCTGTTTTAGCAATATGTATAGCTAGCTGTGACTTCACCTAAACTTTCTTCATTCCTCTTTTCTCACCATCAGAAAGTACTTCAAGATGTTTATTCTAGATCCGACCAGTGTTTGTGGAACTATAAAAACACTGGAGAGCAGCTGTACTAGGCTAGCTAAAACTTTACCCTGTGTTCATTCACTAACACAAAGAGGAATTGCTGGTATTCTCACCTGAGTTGGACACAGTGATCAGATGTGCTTCCTCATGAGGCTCATACATAAGTGGTCTTTCTAGTCAATTCTCTCAGTCTGGTTTGACTGGAAATTCTGCTGGGGCAGTGGGTCACAACACTGGTGCTGTATGAGAGGAGATGGACTCCTGCACACTGCTGACATTACTGAGGGGAAAGTCAGTGCAGAGCAAAAAAACCTATCAAACTGCAAAAGAAGTTGGTTAAATATCTTGTCATGTTGGGTCAGTTGTGCACCTGACCTGTGTTACCTATTACATATTTGTAAAAATGAAAAGCAATTTCTAAAGGCCATTGGACTGTCCATCTTCCATCCATGTTTCATTTCATAATGAAACATATCCACTGGAAAGCTGGAATGCACCATTTTTTGTTATTCCCATTGCAAAATGTCATGTGCATTGGTGGGAATACTGGAGGGGAGATTTTTTCCACAGGTCTTAGAGTATCTGGAAGCATGGAAGAACATAGTTGGATTTTCAAGAAAATTTAATGCCATGTTACTCAGTTTTAGTCATGGTTTTTCAACTCAGAAAATTGTGTTCTCTAGTCTTAGGTGGCCAAATTCCATCCAACAACAAGATATTAATTCCCCCTTTTTTTTTTAGTCTTCATTTATCACTGTAATTTGTAGAATTATTATAATTTGTTATTTGATAACCGATGTCCCCATAGCTGTACTCTTGTGAGAAATGACATGATACTGCTACAAGTTGCTATAGTAATATCAGCTTCATGGACTATGAAACCAGTTTTTTAGACTGCCACCATTGAAATACATCCAGAATTCCTGGAGTCAATTTTCCATCATCTGAAAAGCATTGAAACTAGTAATGCTTCTACTTTGTATGTTGGCACCAAAGTGTTCTCTTTTCCTTCAAACTAGGCTGTGAGTAAAAACTGCTAGTAAATTGTGTCCTCTAGAAAATAGGGCTGATGCAGAAGGGTTATGTTTTCTTCACAGCACTGGCTTTCCTTGTGTTCTGGGAGCTTCCTAACTTGGTTTCTTTAGTGAGGAATATTCTTCATGTTCAGTTTTTTAGTGGGAACATTGCAGAAATTGGGTAACGTCCAAAAGTGCAGGTTTGGTTTTGGCAGCCAGATTATCTGTTTCTCTGGTTTGAATTCTGCATTCAGAATTGTATTGTGTATGCAGAGTTGTGATAATTTTGCTGCCTCTGAGCACTCTGGAATGCCTGCACAAGTATCTTCTGGGATACTGGGAGCTGGATGCAGGTCCCCTCAGAAAAGAGCTTTGAAAGGTTCCCAGTGGCTTAAGTGGATACATTTAACAGAAACTGTGAAGCAAGACTGTCCCTATCTCAAAGCAGATGTTCTTTTAAAATAATTAACTGCTTGCACACATTAACACTGTGGAAGCAGCACAGACATCTTAAAACAAGCTTCCTTCCCTAGGTACCATTTTTCTTCAGGGAGAAAAGGATAAAGAACCTCTGGGAAGGTCAGTGTTTTAATGAGCAGTTTCAGAGAAGAGTATTGAATTAGTGAGTCCTGCACTGGGAAAGAGCCAGAAGGCTACATGAAGACAAGTGAGAAAAGCATGTAAATATAAGCATAAAGCAACAAGTTAGAAAGCAGAAGCTGAAAGAAGAGCCTTGGTAAAAGACTTGAAGGGGAGAGGTATAATCTTTGAAGTAGAAACTATTCTGTATAGGCAGAAAAGGGAGAAGAGATGCTTCAGAAAAATGTAGTAATATGGGGTGTACTGAAGGTACAGTATTTATATACTGTATATACAGTATATAAATATATATATATTTATATAAATATATATATAAATATAAATAAAAACTTTATATACAGAACGTTTGTATATAGCAGCTACTAGAAGGTCAGAGAGCATGGGGCACGTGGAAGGTAGATCAATGCTGAAAATGCCAGTGGAGCATACAAGAAAGGTGAGAAATAAACAGGTAAAAAGGTTGGGAACAAAAACACCATAAACACACTGGGGTTCAATAAAAGGTTTAGAAGAGATTTGTGGATCTGAAATGAAATCTCAAAAATTAAATTGAGTCGGAACTAAATTAAATACATACTCTAGTTTTATGCAGTCTGGTTTGTTTTTTTTTTCCAAAGAAGGTGTTTTCCAGCTGCCTGGTTGAGAGGAATTCCAAGATCACTATGAGGTGGCCCAGTGAAAATGTTAGTTCGTTAAAAAATTTCATGAAAATTTGATTTCTTCTTTTTCTTACAGCTTATACAAAGTACAAGAGAACTCAGTTGTCCTCATGGAAGTAAAGAGACATCTTTTTCTTTTGCAGGCTGCCAAAATGGCAAACTATTGCAAGTGTCAAAAACTGAGTGACCTTCTGTTCCTTACATTTGCTGTTGTCTTCATTGTCAGTAGGCTTGGCATATATCCCTTATGGTGAGTAAGGACATTGTTTTCCTGAAACACTAGGCACCAAACAAGCTTGGAAAGAGCTGTGTTATAATTGAACACAATCCATTGCCATTGCTCTGTTTCCCAAAGCACCAGGGAGAGTTTCAGATATAACCAGGTGCTGAAATAGCCTATTTGCTGGAGTGCCATTGTGGTTACTGTGTGTTAGATGAGAAACATCTGGGGCTTCTGCTGGTTTTAAGGTAGAAGTGAGTTGGAGACAGCATAGCTTCAGACTAGCAGGTGGCTCACTGTGTTGGCAAGAAATGAGAGGAAAAGGAAAATATTAGTCACCAAAAAAACAACCAGCAGCTAAGCTTGCAGCCAGGATATTCTCAATAGGTTTCAGGGCGCATTTCATGAATGCTTTCAGCTTGAAGAAAACATAGTTGAATAAGTCTGATCTGCTGAAATTGCTGTAAGGATGTTATTGCCATGCTGATTGCAGTATTGCAGGCTTCTCCTTTTCCAGCTCTCCTCTGAATTGGGGTTCCTGGGGCAGCTGTGTAGCACATATGTGTAGAAGGTAGTTACACAGCTCTTACTGCAATCTCACACCTTCCCAAGCAGTCATCTGCTTGTATGTGCACACACTCCCTTGTAGGTACACAGACATGCATGCACACAGACTGAACATAGATGTTTAATTTTTTAGCTAGGATCTTCTGCATCCAGAGGGCTGATGGCTAGTTAGGAAACACATGGATGTACTTCATTGTAAAAGCATTAAAGTTTTTCTGCAAACTGTGCACTATATATGAGGAATTCTGAGAGAAGGTGTTGGCCTTGGCTCTTTTCTATTCTCAAACTTTTCTTTCTTATAAACAGAACTAGCACAGATATCTGTATGTCTAGGAAAGTAAGAGAGGTCATTCATTGCATCAGAAGATAACAATGATAGTTTTGTTCTTGGGAAGCACCAAGAATGCCAGAAGTTGTATCCTTTGCAGAGTTTATTTAGATTACTACTGAGCTCCTTATTCAGATATGCAGAGGATTTACAGATGCCAGTGTCAATCTCCCTGCTACTGTTTCCTTTCCATACATCTCTAATGATACCTCTTTGAGGTTTTGTTAATGCAAACAGGGTAAGACCAAGCTGCCCTTAGGGAGCTGTCATCAGCTCTGCTTAACCCTACTGTGTAGAAGTCTCATTTAGCATTTGATGACTCCAAAGATATTGTCATAATGCCTGGTCCCTACTGTGCTGAGAGTTGGTGAACAAACCTGGCAAAACATGAAAATGGATAGACACACAAACTGCATGTTTATAAACACTTAATTATTTTCTTCAAGGAGCAATTTTTTCTTTCTTGAGCAGTTTTGCTTTACTTGCTCAGTCCCTCATTGAAGCCAACTGAGCCGTTCACTGAATTTCTGTGAATGAAATAAACTAGTTTTTCTACTTCTATGATCTCAGATAGAAAAATGGTGGCATCCCTGCTCATAGTATTTCACCTGTCCCTTGCTTTTTGTTTTATATTGGGGAACGGAGGGAGGACCCAATTTCACCGGTGTATTTCTGCCACTGGAGAATGCAGTATATGACTGTGCTTAAGGGAAGGCACAGTCAGATGAAGACTGGATGGGTTTGCAAAGGGGAAATCATGCTTGGCCAACCTGATAACCTTCTATGATGACATTACTGGCTTGTAATTACATAATTACTGGATGATTGGGCAGAGTGCACCCTCAAGAACTTCGCTCATATCCCAACCTGTGAGGAATGGCTGATACATCACAGGGCTGTGCTGCCATCCAAAGGGAAGGAACCTCGACAGGCTGGAGATACACCACCAGGAACCTCACAAGTTCAGCAAAAGCAGTGCAGAGCCCTGCACCAGTATTTCTGGGGGCTGAGCACCAGGAAAGCAGCCTTGCACCAGAGGAACTGGGGGTTCCAGTGGACACCGAGGTGAACATGAGCCAGTTCTGTGCCCTTGTGGTAATAAAGGCTGGTGGTACCTGGGCTGCATTAGGAGGGGTGTGGGCTGCAGGCTGAGAAAGGTGGCCCTTCCTTTCTGCCAGCCCTGGTGAAGCCACGTGTACAGCACCGTGTCCAGTTCTGGCCTCCCCAGCATCAGAGAGGCACAAAGCTACTGGAAAAGGTCCAGCAAAGAGTCACCAGGATTGATCAGGGGACTGGAGCGCCTCTCACACGAGGAAAGGCTGAGGCAGGACAGTTCAGCACAGAAAAGAGAAAGCTCAAAATGGGTATTATCAATATAGAAATACGTGAAGGGAGAGTGTGAAGAAAACTGAGCCAGGGATTGTCCATTGACAGGAATGCAGCAGCTGATAGTGTGCTGTGTACTCCCTGTCACAACCAGAGTGGTTACCCTGGTGAGCCCTCAGCCTTCTGCCTTGTCATGGTTTAATCCCAGCTGCCAACAAAGCCCCACAAAGCTGCTTACTCACTTCCCACCAGTGAAATGGGGGAGAGAATCAGAAGAGAGAGAACTCATGAGCTGAGGTAAAAACAGTTCAAAAGGTTAAGGCAAGAGCTATGCACACAAGCAAAGCCAAACAAGGCTTTTAGCCACCACTTTCAGTGGGCTGGCAGGTGTTCAGCCCTCTCCAGAACAGCCAGGGCTCTGTGTGTAATGGTGACCTGGGAAATGCAAACATTGACACTCTAAATGTGATCCCCTTCCTCCCGCTTCCCCCAGGTTTGTGTGCTGAGCATGACACCATGTGGTGTGGAGTATCCCTGGGGGCAACTGTCCCAGCTGTGTCCCCTTCTTACTCCTTGTGCACCTCTATTCTCCTCACTGAGGGCTGTGTGAGGAGCAGAAGACACTTCTGCTCTGTGTGAGCACTCCTCAAGAATAACAGAAACATCCTGGAATTACCAACACTGTTTCCAGCACAAATCCAGAATATAGCCCTGTACTGCCAACCATGAGGAAAAACTAAGTCTATGCCAGCCCAAACCAGCGTATCCCTTAATCAATGAAAAAGACATTTATTTATTGGAATATGCAAATAGTTTAGTGTGGTATATGTGATCTTTGAGTTTTTAAGACCGTTTTATTTCCAGTCCAAAGCCTTGATGTATGTATTCCTGATGGCTACCCTTAAATACAGCCAGAGGCAAAGTCATTGTTCTCAGCTGTGCTGTGGGCAATGCATGTGGGAATCAGAATTAGCAGGGATGAACCATGGGGTACATGAGCTTGTGTCTCCCAAATACTTTTGCTCTATAAAACAGCAATTCTGAATCTTCAGCCTTGTTTGCATGTCAGCAAAGATGACTCACTGGAGTGGAAGCAGGCCAGGAAGAATAGTTCTGCTCTCCTTTGCAGAAAATTCAAAATAGCAAAATTTGGTGCCTGATTAATATTACATAAATATGCAAATTTTTCTAGCATAAAAGCTGAGAGGTGTAAAACCAGTGTGCATGTAATGTAAAAGCAAGGCTGTAATTTTTAAGAAAACTTCCCCCACACAGGAAGGTGAACACTCGAGACAGGCTTCCAGAGACGTCACTTCCGAAGCACTGCTGTGCTGTTGTGCTGCTGCTTTGCACAAGAGCCATTGCATTCTGCACAAAGGTGCTAATAAAGAATTCAGAATGTATCAAATGCTGTTGTTTGAAGGGTGTTTAACAGCAGGGCTAAGACAAAAGAAACTGGCAATTAGGTGTATATTTAGCAGTCTTTCTGCAGGCATCTGGAGTTCATTTCAGCAATAATTCAAAAACACCAGGATACTTTCTGCCTCCTGCTGCTAAGTGAATGTAGGAGTAAAGCTGCTATTTTCACTGACAAGACATTTTGCTTGCAAAATTCTCCCACTTGCACATAATCACTGTTCTAGCAAATTACAACATAGAACACAACTCTCCATGAGTCAGGGGGAACATGATGCCTCCTTCTCAGGTAATACAGGATTGTATGGAGAATGAAAGCAATCTCAACCAAAAAATTAATATAAATTATGTGAGCCCTTGGCTAGTCTAATCAGGCTGGGTAAAGCAGTTACTTCAAGCTCTCAGGGAAGCTGGGCTTATATTTATTCAAGCTCTTTCAAATTGCTCTGACTAGTTACTAGTATGCAGTTTTTCTGAGTTTTTCACTTCTTTTGACTACTTACTATAATGAGTTGTACTGTCTGGGAGGTACAAACCTGTGTTTCAGGGAAGTGTTGCTGACATGTACTGCTGTCAAAAGGCGAGGACAAAGCCTTGGCATTCATGTGACCTGTGAGGTCTCAGCATGCCCATATTACATACATTCACTGAGAAATGTAAAATAGTGCCTTAAAGGTGCAGATTGAAGTGAAAGCCTGTTTGAAGCAGATTTTAAGGAGCAGAGGTCGTGTTCTGCATCTGATGTCCCCCAGGTTCTCATCCAGGCAAATTTGGTATAAACCAGGTAATCTGTATTATGCCCTTCTGTTCTTGATCTCTTCGTACGCTGTCAGTTCTAGAGTATTGTATCACATTAAAAGCTGTGAAGATGGATAGTCAACTACTTTGATTAGTTGATATAGTCTTGTTTGATGTCAGTAGGTGCATCTTAGCTGGATCTTCTGTTTGTGAGTCTGTTTGGAAATATTCTGGGGGAAAAAATGGAAAAAATAATTCTTACTGTTAAAATTCAAAGCTGTTTCAGGTGTATGTCTCCTTGTCAACTGCAGTGTATGGCTGCTAAACGAGACTTTGGCACCAGTGTACCTTATACAAGTATGGGTCAGTCAATCTGCAGAACAACTTGGTTCCTTGCTATTCTTTCACTTTTAAAGCATGTTCATGACTGTACACACAGTCTGGCTCATGGCTGATATCTAATTGCCTTTATGTGGCAGTGAGTATCTGCATGAACCAGACAAGCCTGGTGTGATTCTTCATGAGTTACAATTAACTTCTGTTCGCCGTGGTGAGCTGTAATGAACTGTGGTTACTTACTACCAGACCTGCAGTAGTCTCTGCATGACTGGCAGAATAGCTCCTCCTGACTTCCACCACTGGCTGAGCACTAGTGTTGGCCATAGCCCTGTCCTTAATGCACACGTGTTTGCAAATAATGATACAGCATTGACAGTTTTCACTGTTCCCTTTCATTTATCCTGGAATCAGCTTTTTTCTGAGCAAAAGGGGCAGTGGAGAACCCCCATAAGAAGCAGCTGCTACAAAGCTTTGCTGACCCTCTCTTTTCCCTAGTTTTGTTCTTTAGCTGATATTGACTGGGTTTGTACAGCTCTTACCAAGCAGTGAAGTTAAATTGTTGTCTTTCATGCTGGTTTTCTTTCCTGGCACGTTTTCTCCTGACTGGCCCTTGGAGTATGTGTGTTGTGTGGGAAGACAGCATGTGGACCCCAGCAGAGTCACCCTGCTTCCCTCCTCTGAACGTCCTGGTAAAACAGAGAGCTCCAACCTACCCTTAAAAGCACCCTACAGTGCCAGAGCAGTACGTAGGCAGTAGTTAAAGCCAGAGTCCTGCTCAGTCACACCACACAGTAAGAATTCAGGTAGCCAGATCAATCCCAGTGGCCCAGACCTTGTCTGCACTCAGAATGAACACAGTTGTTCTGCAATGGTTTTAGTTGCTCTTGTTGGATTGTAAACCTTTCTAGCCTAGCTAGTATAATAAAGTAAGTTTTTTATTAAGATACTCTCTTCTGACACTATCTCAAAATGATTTTGCTCAGAATATTGTCTAAACCAGAGCACAGTCATAAGTTGCTTGTGGGTAGTAGATACTGAAAGAATAAATTATAATTTTGATACTTGATTCCTGATGCTATTCATACTGTCATTGAGTGGATGCTGTAGAACTAGCAAAAATTATCTGGTGTGCTTACATTTCAGTCTGTTTGTAGTTTCAGCAGGCAAATTATAATCAATCAGTTTATTAAGAGCATTTAATAACAAGATTTTGGCAAATTAAAAACAGTGTATTCAAAGAACTCATAAACTTCAATTTATGGATTAAAAAGAAGGTTTAATTAACTAAGTCACTCACAACTAAATTAACTAAATTCACTCGCAACTCTTTTCTCAGCTCTTTAGCAGAGCATATATAATGTTGTCATCCCATCTGCTTCTCACAAAACATTATCAGATGTTATCCTTGCTAATATCTAGTTATTTTATTTCCTCAAATTTTTTACAGCATTTGTGAGCTCAGGCCTCTGGAGTTTTACAAGAAGCAAGGATGAAATCTTTGGAGTACCAGGTTAATACTGATCCAGCTATTTACTGGGAAGCTATAAGAAATGGAAAGGTTAGAAGTGTCATTCACCATTATGGGCTTGCAGTGTAAATAACAAAAAATGGCATTTGCTCAGTGTTGCTGTTTTTAAAATTTTCATGTGATCACAGCAGGAAAAATCTATATGAAAAAAAAAATTCATCAGACTTTCAAAGCTATTCTTATCCTCATTTTTAGTTTCTACAGACTGTGCTCAATGGCTATAATAATGCTTTCTGTTGTCAAGGATAGCCTATTCAGTCAGCGTTCTTACTTCTTCTTTTATTAAGAAAAATGTCCTGTCTAAAACCTGTGCTCCAGCTGGAAACAGAACAGATACCTGTGCAGTGGCATTTCTCTTGCTCAGAATTATTCTGCCAAGCATAAATGTGTCAGGGCAAGGGAAGCAGCATGGGTATTTTTCTTGTGGCCAGACATCTTAGCCACTTTAAATCTGCTCAGGTAGGTAGTTTGAACTAGTGCAAACACTCTGCCTTTTCTCAGCCCCTTTTCTCTTAGAGATATCTTCAACTCCAGGATTTGCTGTTACTGGCACATATTTTGTGGTGCTACAGAGTCAATACAAAAGCAGAACAATGATACCACAAGCTTCTGACATATGTGGGATGTAAAGATCATATCTCTGCAAAAGCTGGGGAGTAAATTAATTTACCAACTTGAAATGCTAAATGGCTTTTGAATACCATGATCAACAGCTGTGATGGAGCTGGCATCTCGTTTGTGTTCAGCTAGGACAAGGTCACTGTGACTGAACACCTGGGGAGAAGGCCAGCCCCCATGGAAGTGAGCACATTCTATGGGCTTCATCAGTGTTGCACAATAGCAGGTTTTGACCCATAATATCTCTGAAAGTATAAATAATTATTGAGAAAATTGGATTGAACTGGAAACAGTTTAGGGATGATTTCACAGACATTCATGTGGCATACAGTTAAACACAACTGCACATACTTTTAGTCAGCAGAAAGGGGCACGAGGAAGGCTTTTTTATACTCTGATACTCTGCTTTGCAAAGACTGGAAACTATAGTTTACAACAAATGCTTTATTGCTTTGAAAAATCTGAAAATCTTCAGGCACATACAGAACTTTTACATGAGCAACAGAGAACACATATCAAGATCCATTTGCCTGGGGTTCCTGTTATTCTTTAAAGAGGAAAAGCATAACATAGTTCCTCAGTACCTGTGAGTTATCATGGACGTTTACAGAAGCAGTTTACCATAAACAGGTTATGATACAACATACTGCTGAGAATCATTACATTCTGTTAAGGAATTTGAGTTCTCTCCATATCCTGATGTCTGTTGAAGGACTCTTCTGAGGTTTGAGTTTGGATTGTGAAAGTGTCTGTGACCTTGTATCTTTGATTTTCCTATCCACAAGAGTGTAAATACTACTATTCATACTAGTGGCTGCAAAATCAGCTAATGGGCATAACTGCTGATGAGAAGGAATTGAGTGAAAAGCACAGCTGAAACCAGGACAGTGACAGCTTGATCAGGTCTCTTCTAAAGTACATCAAACATGAATAATTTCCTGCCTGCTCCATCATTTTAGTTAAGTAATTGGAAATCCTATTGATCTGCACACAGGGCTTAAAATAACAGTCTCAGTGGCAGAGCTGTAATTTCTGCAGACATATTGTTCCTGGTTGGTATTATGACAGGAGCCACCCATTCCCACAGCAGCTGAGCATGTATTGGTACCATGTCAGGAAATCCTCTAATGTGGGGCTGCTGTGGGTGAGCAGAATGCCACGTGGTGGTGACCTCACTGATAAAACTGAAATGTGTGGATTTAATGTTGCTCTAAATACTGACTCAATAGTTTATATTCTTTCTGTCACTGCATTTTGCAGAGATCTCTCATCAGTTCTCTAAAAGAAGGAGAGACACATCACCAATCAAACAATCTAATGAACCAGTCTTGAGATGCTGTTGAAAGATCCTCTCTCTCTTTCTCTCACAGTCCTTGTTGCCCTGCTTCATTGCTTCTGTGTGGGTGACTGGTTCATCTGACTCTTCTCTGTTCACAGTGGGGCTCTGCTACTCCTCTTGTATTTGCCATGCACTGATACTCTGGAGGGCTGAAAATGTAAGAGACAGCAGGATCTGAAAAGGGAAACAAGCTTGTTCTCCCACTCAGCAAGAACCAAGAAGCAGAACAGTGACATAGACACAGCAGCTGGCCAAGCTGAAACTCAGATGAAGAACTTGGCAGTATAGCCCTTATGTACTGGATTTGCTATAATGAAATATTTAGCTGCACTGCAGCTTGAGGACTCCAGTACATGGAGTGCTATAAACCAAAGTTTCCTCAATTTGTTGACTGTTTTGTGTATGATACCATACACTTCTCACATAAAAAGCTGTTTAACTAATTTGAAGTCTCATGCAAGAAACATCTGTATGTAAGGTCTGTGGTGTAGCACTCTCATTAAAAGTAACTAGGACAGCCTGGGGTAGGAAGTCCTCTTAGATTTCAATCAAGGTCTAAATCCCAGAGATGAATCTTGACCACTGATGAAATGTATCTGAGTTATCATCCTGTGGCTGATAAACATGTGCACATACATGTGCTCTCACATTCCACTGCTCTTCATTTATCTGTGTATCTCATGGTATTTTTGTTTACCTGTCAAAGTTTTATGGCATCTGTTAAGGAAGTATCCACAGTGTTTTATAAACAAGCTAATAATTCTCACAGTCTCTCTCTGTGGCCAACAGGTGTGCCAATACTTTGTGCTCATCTTTATCAAAAAATGAACTGTGTAAAGAAATTTGAAAATTTCTTAGATCACATAAGTTAATATAACAGCTTAATCCACAATTTAGAACTCCTGACTCTTTGTTCTCTGGTCATAGTCACTTTTTACCACATATAAAGAAGAGTAAACTACTATATTTTGTGAGCAGAAGTAACTACAATTGTTTGGTTTATTAAAGAGTTTTTTTTAAAAAGGCAAAGACTTTGAAGCATTGCTGGTAGGAGTTACTGTTGAGTAAAGGCACTAAATGGGATAATTAATGTAACGACATAATTACATAAATGTAATTACCTATTTTCTTGGTAATGGATGTCATATTGAAAGGTGTTACAATACAGGTGTTACAGTGTAATATAGAATACTGCTGTCTAATATAATGAAGATAAGACATTTATTCTGAATTATTTAGACAAGCTGGTATCATATTGTGCTGTCCTTGGTCATATCTGAGACTTCTGTCTATTGTGCTGTGTTAACGAAGTGTCTTTAATTCAGCATATTGCAGGAGAATATGCTGGTCACTGGACAGTGGTGCAAAAGGGAAGGCAACTTGCAGGAGCACTAATTTCAGCTGCACAGTTTCTGCTCCCACTGGATGTGATATTAGTGCCCATCATCCTGTTTTGCACCTACTCCTTCCACCTGATCCTCCTTTTCACCTGTTTTTGTTCCTCTCAGTATCCTTTCAGAAGCAAACACAGACATTTTTGTCAGCTCTCAGGCAATATAAATAAGGATTTTGCTCTTCCACCCATTCCTCTTTTTCTTTATCTCCCTTTCATCTCCAGGTTTTCCTTTCATCCTTGGTGCAAGACAAGGGATCAACTTGCCAAGAATTAGTAGCTGATATGCAAGAGCCTGGATTTGGGCCCACTCAGCTGTGGGAAGGGAGTGTAATGTTAATGAATCAGTGTGGATCTGTTACCTCTGGTGTCCAAGGACTGCTTCACTGACTAGATAAAGAGTTAGAGACTGGAGGAAAAACCTGTGTTACTGTTGATGTGTTGCAGGCGATTGTTTAGTAGTTGTTAAAAATGTATTCATTTTATTCTGAGTATTTAATTAGAGTGCTAGTACAGTAAGTACAGGATTATCTCCCTAGTGGCTCAGATATTGTGGTAGAGTTCCTGAAAAAATACCATAGATTTCTGTAAGAGTAGATTGGATCTTAAGTGATGCATTTATTTTTATTTGCTTTCATCAGCCATACTTCTTAATTCAGGATACTAAACTGAGTGCTTCACACAGCCAGGTGCACAACCCTCCTTGGGATGCATTTAATAAGGGAAGAATACCTTCCATGAAATTGTGTTGTGTTCTCCAGCTATCAAAATTTTCCAGTGGCTAAGGAAAAGAACAGTCCAGAAATGATTTTCAAAAGCAGAAGCTAACATTTAGTTTCCAGTTACAAAGATCTGAGAAATGCTGACAAAAGTTTTCAGAAAGGTAGGGCACTTGCAGCTTAAAGTCATTTTCCCCTGTGACATCAAGTCAGATACCCAAGAATCAAAGTTTCCACCATTCATTATGAAAAGCTGGGGTTTAAGCACTGGAGAGTTTTGAAAAGTCCAGCAAGCATGTTTACAGATTTAAGTGCTTTTCTAAGTATTTGAATCTAAGATTTATTTGCATATACGTCTTATAGGCACTTTCTCTTCCATGTAATCCATTTTCATGCTCCCATTTCCAGTCCCTATTATTTGTAATTGATTTAAAATCTTCCATTGAATACTTGTAGCAGTGAAATTGATGGAAAATGCATGTAACCTGCCTTCCCTTCCGTTCTTCCTCAGTCTCTACAAATAGAATTTCTCTGTATATTCTGACTCATAACCTTACAAAATTTTTCCCCATTTCAGATTTTAATATGAAATAATTCATTTATTTTGAGAGTTTATTGTCTTACCTTAATTTTTTCTGTAGTTTTCTGTGTTTTTTCACTCGGCCTCTGCTCTATAGGTGCTTAGACATAGCCTTAGGTCCATGGGAGCACCTAGCCTGCACATCAGACCACTGAACCCTCTTAGCATTGCTAAGCATTAATTAGCATTGCTAATTAATAAGATCCTTTTTGCAGCTTTAGTGGAGAATTCCAGTCCTGTCCTTAATTTGCCAGACATGAACAGATTAGAAAGAACTCTGCTTTTTTATTGAGGCTTATTTCCCTATCTAATACACAATATATGAGTCATTTGCACATGCAGCTGGTTTTGGTACCAGAAGCACTCTTTTTGGCCTTGCTTCCTTCCTGACTTCTGCAAGAATGGACTAGCTCATCTCTAATGCTTTTTTACTTGACTTCTGTGCAAGGCCCGAGAGATGAATTTGGTCCAGTTAATAAAAATAGAAACAGAAACCTGCAGAAGCCTCATTTACAATTCTGTAGCATTCAAAATTGTAAACATAAAGACAGTTGAATGTAAAAACAATGGTAACTTTATATACAGGAGTTGCTGATTTCAGGTTTGAATTTGATATAATGATTAGAACTGCAGTAAGCGCTGCTGAAGTAGAACAGTGCTGACTTCAGCCCTGTTTTGATATGATGAGAGTGTCCCCTTGAACTGTAAAGCAGGGTGTTGCTGTGACAAATAGAGCTACCACTGGCACAACAAATTGCACAAATCTGAGACTGAGGAGTTCTACCCGACAGAAGTAATCTTGTGATGGGGCTTTTGCAAACTGGAAAACATTTTTCTGGTGTTCACATCACAAGCGGGAGACAGTGTGAAAACACAGCTGTACAGCAAGGTTATAGAACATCAACTTCTGCAGTGCAAGAAGGCAAAAATAAAATGGTAGAAGTCCTATGAAGTACCCCTACAGTATTAAGGCCAATGTATGAGAAATCAGTGGCATTACACACATAAATCATTACCACTGAATGTTGTATCCTGGATTTGTTGTCCGTGCGTAGTTCGTGTTAATCCTACTTGAGCTGGTTTTATGTCGCTGGAAAGGATTGTAGCAAATGCGGTAGTGTATGAAAAAGCTGAGATGACTGCCCGTGACTGCTCCGCTGAGCTCGGTGCCGCTGCGGAGCCCGTGCAGGTCCCGGTGCCAGCCCCGGTGCCGCCCCCTGCCCGGGACGTGCCCGAGCCCGCGGGGGTGGCCGGGCCGAACGCGCCATCTAGTGACTGCCGGGGATGGCCATGGAAAACAAGAGAGGAACAGGGAGCCAGGGGAGTCCTTAATGAATTTCTGCAGCGGCAGGGAAAACGGATGAAGGTTGACAAGTCCTTATACTGCCTTATTTTTCTCCCCCTAATTAACAGCCATTCCCAGATCATTATTCGTTTTTTAAAATGCCATTGTTTCTGTTGTCTGTTTTCTGCTCTGCTCTCAGGCTGTTTGCTGAGATGGATTGAAATCACCTGCTGTGGCAGAGTATTTGGGCAGAAAGTTAGTGCTGTATTCACAAATCTGCAGAAGTCATAACATTAGTTTACTGCTTGCATCTGAAATGTTGATTCTCAAAAATTTGGTTCAAATGCCTAGAACTGCCTGCATTTCTTAGAATCATGGAATGATTTGGGTTGCAAGGGATCCTTAAATGTCATTTAGCCAACCCCCATGCAATGAGCAGGGACATCTTCATCTAGATCAGATTGCTCAGAGCTATGTCCAATCTGACCATGAATGTGCAGGGATGGGGAGTCTACAACATCTCTGAGCAATTTGTTGCAGTGTTTTACCACTGTCATTGTAAACATTCTCTTCTTTAGATCTAATATGAACCTACCCTCTTTTAGCTTAAAACCATTAGCCATTGTTTTATCTCAACAGACCCTGCTAAAAAGTTTGTCCCCATTTTTCTAAGGCCCCTTTAAGTATGAGAAGGCTGCAGTAAGGTCTCCCATCCCTCACTGCCCCATTGTCTACCTGTCCCATACATAACTGCTAAGCCTCACTCTTGGTTGTACATAAGTGGTATGCAAATCGAATTTTGGGCAAAAAGTGGCTAATATGGGAGCCAAACCCTTACTGGAGGCAGTTGAGATGGAATAACTTTATTTCAAAAACATGGACTACAGTAATTTTTGTTACCGATCAGGGAAGGAGTTGAGTCAAACACCTGCTAGCTGTATAGATGAAGAGAAGAAATGCACACTGAGGATCTTCGTTTTCTGTATGCAATGTTTACAAATCAAGTTAAATATTGAAAGCAGCATTTGATCCACTGTCCATGTGGATCCCATCTAATCAAGTGCTTGTTGTTTTGATTTAAAAATAACTTCTTTGAGATTGTTGGCTTAAGGAAAGTGTTATTATTTTTCTGTCCCCTTTTTTTCTAGGATATTAAATACAACACTGTTTGAACTGTATGAAGCTCTGGGCAATTTTCCTGCCTTGTGGGTCTTCAATGTGCTGCTTTTGGTTCTTCAAATTCTGCATTGTTTTTGGTCTTACCTAATCATAAAGGCAGCCTACAAAGCTATTTCAAAGGGCAAGGTAAGACAACACGGTTCTGTTCCATGATTTTAGGTTTTTCATTATCAATAGAGGTAATTTTTTGTTTAGGTTTGTGGTTTGTTTGTTTGGGTTTTTTTCCTAATCCATAATGCGCTACTGAAGACACCTCTTGTTTTAGACAAACTGTTCTCTCCTTTCCTGGAAGCTTTTTCCCACTCCTAATGATTGTCAGATAAGTTAATAACACTCTGTGTAGTGACTGCCTTTATATCTGCTTCTGCGCTTCTTTTTTACAGCGTGGTACACTGAATTAAACTACATTAGGGAAATCAGATTATGGAAACCCAACAAGTAAACTGCTTTCTTGGGGCTGCCAGTCCTGTTTTTCTTCTTTACAGCAGTTGTTAGCAAAATGTTCATTTCACAGCTGGAAGTGATAGCAGTAGTAATACAGAATTAAATTCTGCTGCGTTTGCTAGTGGCAGAGTTACAGATCACAGCCTCTTCTGGGTTTTGGTATTAATGAGCTATTGCAAAGAGCTGTGTATTTTCTTTCTAGTATTCCCAGAGCAAAATTGTTTGGGCTAGAATTTAGTGTCTTGCTGCCAGTTGTACATTTGACAGGAAGATGTCTCTCTCAGAAATACCAACCCCTTTACAGCTGCTGTGATGAGCCCTGCTGTACAGGGCTCATGTGCAGATGGCAGAACTAACCCTTACAGATTGTGTAGAGTCAGGACACTTTGCCCTTAAAGAGCAGAGCACACTGATGTGACTGACCCCAAAGTGAATGAGATTGTTCTCCAGAAAACTGCTTTCTATGAATGTACTGGAGAGCTCAGCCATG
Source organism: Cisticola juncidis (assembly GCA_013400215.1). Lineage (NCBI taxonomy): Eukaryota > Metazoa > Chordata > Aves > Passeriformes > Cisticolidae > Cisticola > Cisticola juncidis. Next base: position 2,154,778 of record VXBR01006565.1, read on the forward strand.
CACTGGCAGAGCCCAGAATCTGCCACTCAGTCTGTGAAAGACAGTGCATTCACAAGCTGTATTTTGCCTGGAAGCCACGCTTTAGTCCCTGCTGCTTTTAGCAATGATTAGCCTCAGCTGTCATGTCTGAATTATACCAGTGACTTCAGACTGCTTCCTACTCTCTCTTACTCTGCTTGTTTATCCTTTCCCTTGTGCTGTGCTGGAAGGCTGGGAAGTGGAACCCCTTGAATGTAAGTTTCTTTAAATTTACTATGCAAAAGATTTATTCTGACAACACTTATGTTTAGTTCTTTTAATTTGTAGGTTTTGCTTGGTATTTATCCATTGTTTGTATTTATATATATAAGTAAAGGCTATCTTTAAAGGCTGTTTTTACTTCTTGGCTATGCATCACCTAAAACCATTCAGATCCACTTCTATCTGTAGTGTCTGGATGTTATTATGCTGCACCCTTTTTACATACAGAGATAAGATACATACATACATGCCTACCTACTTTACCATATACATATATACATCTGTAGAGCTGCAGGCAGGTTAAACTTCAGACCTCTTTCTGTTGATACTGGTTTTTTGTACTACAAGTGATGTACTTCTGTTAGTTTTGGAGATTTTCAAGCTTTTCAAGATTTCTCAAAGAAGTCAGCTGAAAATTAGCAGGAAATCCCTAGCAACTAAGGTCCATCTGATTCTGAAACAGCTTTCCAGTGACACAGTAGGGCACACAGTTGAACTGTGACTCCTATGTTAGGGACTGAACTGGACTATGTCCACATTTTGCAAGTGGTGTTCTACCACTTGTTAGAAGTCTGAGACTGGAGTTACCTGGTGTGGTGAGTTTTATTTTAAGCAGTATTTTTGTCTCCTCCTGAGAGCACACAGCACTGTTCCTGGAGCCAGAAGCTGGGAGATAAGGAGCAGGAAGTTGGGCTGAACATTTTGTATTACCAGGTCAAAAAGCAGCACTCCAAATGAAGAACAGGAAATAAAGTTGTGATTAGTAGGAGGGCAGAGGGACTGAGTCTAGGTTGAATTTGGGAGCTTGGATTGTTGTTTTCTTCAGTTTGTGCAAAACCCTTTGCCTTGAGCACTTGGCCTATATACCTTCAGTGTACCAGTGCTGAGTTCTCACCATCTATTTGCACATGGCATATGTATGTGCAGACATCTGTGTTTGAAGTGAATGCAGGCAGGCAAAGGCAGAGAAGCATGCCAGAGCTGAGATTGCCTTCGAAGCTCAAATTAAAAATACGTGTGAATTCCCCAATTCTCTTGAACCAGAAAGCTGAGTTGTGTCCTTACAGTCACCTACTGCCTACTTCCACTTTCGACAGGTAGCAAAGGATGCCCGCAGTGATGTTGAGTCAAGCTCAGATGAGGAAGAAACAGTACCTCGCTCCAAGGGCCCGCACAGCACCGTGGCCACCAACGGGACGAGCGGTGCCAACGGGACAAACGGGTATCTCACCGGTGCCACTTCCTCAGAGGAGCATTAATCCTTCAGTGCAATCACGAGATACGAACAGAACGAACTGTTTGCTACTGGAAGTAAATTATAAGTTGTGAATGCGGTTTATTCATGTATTTCAGCAGCAGAAAAAATTAGGAGTGTCAAAGCATTCTGATAGCGCACTGCCATATTCCCTGTTTGTGAATGAAGACAGCACACCATTCTGTATACGTAGGCATGCTGTATGTGTATGTAACTGACACAATGGGAGCAGTATTTTCACTTGTACTGTCTGAAATATTATTTATTTTTTATTCTTTTGGGAACTTCTGGACAAAAGGGAATATCCATTCTCAAACCTCATGTCTTGGATTCTTGGTAATGGAGAGCATCATGCTCAGATCTCTTCTGTCCATCCCTGTTGCTTTTGCTGAATCTGCTATAAGTAATAGTTGCTTGATTTGTTACTTACAGTAAGATAGAGCATAGCTTTATAGATTTTAGATCTGCTTCAGATATTTTTGCTATCTTTGTGTTTTAAAGTACTGGTTTTGAAATTGCCTATCAAGTCACAGTTACTGTTCCTCCAACATAATTTGGGAAAAAACGTGGTAATTGTGGGGTATTTTTTAGCGTAATTTAAAATTCAATTTGGTGGTTAATTGCATTAGAAGTAGACTTGATTTGTTGTGCAAATACCCAAAAGCGTTGTTGTCAGCACTTAGGATAAATTAATTCTTATCTTTTGTTTGGTTTTTTTTTGGCCTTTCAATTTTTGACCTCTACAGATTTTAGCTTTTTGCAGAGATTCCATGTAAAATGGTGTTTCTTCAAATGTACCATTCTGAATCCAGACTTAAGTCCTGAAATTGTTCTTGCACGTTCACCTGATTGAGAGCAAGGGTGTAATGGAAAACACAGCACATGAAAAGTTCATTGCTTCCTCGGACACAGCTCAGTCTAGGTATTGTTCTCAAAATTGCCTCTTCCTTGGCAGGGCGAAGAGACAGAAGGCAAAATGTCAGACATTACTAGAATTAGTTTATTTTACCTGTGTGAGAACATGAGCAAAATTCACTTAGTGTGATTCACAGCCACCTTTGCATGCTCAGCAGTATTTCAACACCTCTACAAATAAAATTAGGGAGCATCTGTAAAACAATTTTGCATTCCTTTTTCATACAAGATTTACAAATAGTGTCCCAAAGAAGACAAAGTAGCACCCTAATTATACATCTTTTTAAACATTACATACATACTTCTTCCAGTCTCTAGATCAAAGTTTGATGTAGGATGCTAAGGATCATACAGCTCTTGCAGAACACTCTTCTGTGATTTGTGACAGCAGTGCCAAAAGTTGGCAGGGTTCTTGGATAACAGACTCTATGCAACCTACCGTTCAACAGTATTGTGTGTGTGCACACAAAACCAATGTGCTTACAGACCAAAGATGTACATATATATGTATGTATGTATGTATACACATGTAGATACATACATACATACATACATACATATATATCTATAAAGTTAAAAAATGAAGGAAGGAACAAGCAAGGAATAAAGGACAGAAAAGAATCTTAAGCGTGTTTTCTATATAGAAAGGGTTTGAAATGCTGTGTTCAGCTGGAAACCTGAGTAATTTCTGATTCTTTCCACCTATGCAAATATAATGAAAATAGAGATGTTTCTGATGCCATAAAACATGTTCAAAGACTCTATTTTATACAGACTTCATTGAAGAAAGTTGTGTTGTCACTTCTTTCTTTGAAAAACTGAGATTTGTCCTATTGTACTGGTCACTCTTGAAAACTTCTAAAACTTTTATTATTCATAGAAAGTCCTGTGTGTTAGGAAAATGGAGGTGTGCTAAAAGCAAGACTGGAATGGCATGAATGGAAATAGTACCTCAACTTAGTAAAGAATAAAGGTAAGAAAACTCAGAAATTGTAAATCACAAAAGATCTGTCAGTTCTACTACCCACAGAGCATCTTTTGAAAAAGCCAGATAACCTTGTAATCCAGCAGATGCATAGCTTATATTTCCATGAGGGAAGCTCCTGAGGGAGCAAGGGAGCCTTACTTAAATCTCCTTCTCCCCAGAAAGTTTCTCTGCCTCTAATTTTTTTCATGTCTCCTGTGCATTTGACGTCATACAGTTATCTGCAGGGTTGTTTATACATGTGAAAACACACTGATTGCAATAGAAAGTATCCTATCCATGGTGTTCGCAGTTGTGTAGCAATTACTGTGAAGAGGATGCCAAGATTTTAAAATAAAACCATCCTGGGATATATTAAATTAAGATTATAATTTGTGAAATCTGACCTGCTAAAATGGCAATGGAGAATATCAGTTTAAACACACCTATTTCATGGTGTTGATTACTACCTCCACTGAACCATTTCCCTTCTGCAAAGATAGTTACAAAAATGGCATTTTGGCAAAATATTTTGTCTTGTGTGAGAACAGAACGTTGCTCTAAACTGTCAACATGCACAATCGACCACGTGCTGCAATGTTGGTGACACCAGGGCATAGAGCAGTCCCCAACAATCCTGTGCCAGAGGCCTTTAGTCCCTCTTGGCCCTCTTCAGCAATGCCCTGTAGTGTTCATTCAGATGCAGGGTCAAGGCTACAACCCTTGAGATGATTTACCATCACTACATACACTGTTAGGGTATCACACAATCATAGAATTGGAAGGGACCTTGAAGATCATCTAGTCCCAACCCCCCTGCCACGAGCAGGGACACTTCACACTAGGCTAGGTTGCTCAAGATCTTATCCAAGCTGGCCTTGAACACTGCCAGGGTTGGGGCATCCACAGCTTCCCTGGGCAAGTTGTTCAGTATCTCACCACCCCTGAAGTAAAGAATTTCTTTCTGATAGCTAAGCTAAACTTTTCTCCTCTTTGCACCAATCTTCTTATCAACTTCATGGCCCTTCTCTGGACGTGTTCCAACAGTTCCATGTCCTCCATATGTTGGCTGCAGTACTCTGGGTGGAGTCTCATGAGAGCAGAGGGACGGAATCCCCTCCCCTGCCCTGCTGCCCGAGCTCCTGTGGACGCGGCCCAGGATACATTTGGCTTTCTAGGCTGTGAGTGCACACTGATGGCTCACATTGAGTTTTTCACCAACCATCACCCCCAGGTCTCTCCACAGGGTTGCTCTCAATCGCCTCACCCAGCCTGTAGGAGTGCCTGGGATTGCCACAACCCAGGAGTAGGACTTTGCACTCGGCTTGCTTGAACTTCATGAGGTTTCTATCTGCCTCTTCCCAAGCCTGTCAAGGTCCCTTGATCCCCACTGTTGAATGGTGTATCTGGGATTGAAACTCCTCCTCTGAGGTTTAAATTCAGTTGCATCTGTGATGTGCTAAAGCATGTACACAGTTACCTTGGTTCAGCTAACACCCAGTGACATACTTATCCCTGTAATCCTGACCTTTGGGAGTCTGTTCTTAGCAGTCTAGGATAAACTTCATACACATGTGTCTGGAAAGTAAGTGAGGAAAGAGATTCAAGTTACACCTTTGGGGAAATAGGATAAGAGGAAGCCTTAAGAACTGCACCAGACTTTGCTAAACAATGACTGATCTTTCAGGCTAGAGGTTTATCATAAAATTGTGAATTCACACTTTTTTTTCTGTCTGTAACAGGAAGGACCAAGTGATTTAGTGGTCAGACATGGCAGTGTGCTTTAATTCATCATTTTAACTAATGGGTGTGGAAACTTTGGCTTCATCTTCCACTCTGCAGAGAAATGCCATGCAATTGATTCCTTTCTCATTTGAATTGGTTGGCTTTTCTGATGAAGAGCATTGCAAGGTGCATTTGGAGGCCATTAAGTATTTAGAGGTTAATTGCACATATTTTAAAAGATTGACTGAAATTATTCGCATGGTTCATGGTAAATGTGAGACCTTAAAAGGTCCTGTATATTCACACCTTTTGTAGAATTGTCATATAGTGATTCTATAAATGAGAGTTTGTACTCTATAACCTCTCTGTCTTTGAATTCTATGCTCCTTGTTTATAGTACAGTACATGACACAGTGGTTGAGATGTCGAAGTAGAAAGTGGAGAAAATTAGAGTTTATTAGTAAATAGTAAAAATTTGTCTTCTCTCCTAGACAGGCCAGATTATAGTAAAATAAGGTTCAGGTTACCCTTTGTGTACTGTTTCCCATATTGGTATATTTTGTATCAGAAGAAAAATACACGGTGGGTTGGTTGTTTTGTTCGGTTGTTTTTCATGAAGAACAGCATTGAAGAAAATGGTGAAAATACCTGATCAAACAACAAGGGTGGACACTGGAGTCTTTTGGGTTGATCAATGTTAAGTAGTGCTAGTTTTAAAATACCAAAGTGCCCCATGCTGTTTCCTTGTTGCCCTTTTGTAGTTTTTTCTATCTGTTACTTATTTAATGATTCCAGCAGAACTGGTACAGGTGTCACAGCTTCATATCTCCTGCCTCAGCCTGTGACCGTTCTGTGACCATGTGATTGCCAATGCCAAATGCTTTTTCTGAGACCCAAGTACATGCACTAAAGCTTTGCTTACAGTGAAGTGATTCTTGTCTTAAATCTGTATCTGATTCAGGTGAAAATCACTTTCTGGTTCTGAACAGGACGTGAGGGCAAAAGCCGTGACCGTGCAGCACATGTCACTGATGATCAATGCTGGTTGATTAAGACACTCAGTGTTTTACACAGAGTGCTCTAGTAGGAAGCCTAATGCCCATTTCTTTCATTTTCTCACTACCACAGCCTTCTGTATCTCAGAGAAATATGGGCTACCATTGGTTTTATACAGCTGATGCTTTGGTATTTTTTTAATCTCTTTGCTACAACTCATTTTTGTATGTCTCCTATTGTCTACTTCCTGTGACATTTGTGGGAGAGGAGTATTAAATACTTTTTACCCTTCCTGTAATGTAGACTCTCTTAGGCCTAACTTCAATGTTCTGCAAACTACAGTTGCCTTTAAACCATGAAGCAAAACCAGTCTGTATTACTTGTTTTGACTGGTTTTGATTTGGAACAGAGACCTAATGGGAACTTCAGTAAGACAACAGTATTCTTTCTTCTCTTTCTTTTAAAAAGCTCTAGTGGAGATTTGTGGAGATTTGGAAAGGTGGTGTACATGTATAGCCTTTAAACTGCAAAGATTTCTGATTGTAGTTGCAATGAAAACACAGTGTTTGAGTGTGTCTCTACAGAATTCTCAATCTGTGAAATTGCTTTCAATTAGAAAATCGGACAAAATACCATGAAAGGATGGAGTCATGCCAGTGATCACACATGTCAGACAAAAAGCAAAAAATATTGTCTTACATGACTTAAAATGGCTGCAACAAAACAGATTTTCTGGCTTCTCCTGAGCTTTTGCTGTTCTGGGGTTTAACTTTACACAAGCTCTCATACCATACTGTGCATGTTGCCGAGGCGGATGACACATTTTCACCTGTGTTTTCATGACAGTCCTATGCTTGAGCAACTCTTTCAGAAATGTGGTGATGTGTAGGAACTCCACTGTTCTGGATACAGTTATGCACTAGCTAGAAGTCCTTTCATGTATAGCTATTGTGTGGAATTTTGGGAGTTATTTTGTCTTTTATTGACTGGGTTTGGGGTTTTTTCTAATATGGAGAATAATTATTCCTCATAAAATCTCTGGAACCAACCAGTATTGTTGGCTATTTTAATTTGGAGACACTTTCATAATAAACATAAGTATTAGAAATGTAGTTATTGTTTTCTTTTTTTTCCTGTGAGATGCAGACAATGTTTGCTTTTGTTTTAGCTCAAAGATTGTTATCCACACTGTAGACTCCAGCACTTTTTGGCTAGATCCAAGTATATCTTTGCTGTGTTCATCACTGCAGTATTTTATGTTATTTCTTGTATGAAACTGTTTGTAACAGGAAGTGTTGGAGACAAGTTCTCTCTATACATTTTTTTTTAACCAAAAAAAAAAGACATTTTTCTAGGATTTAAACATCAAAATTTTGCATGGTAATAACTCCTGAATGTCCAGCTGGGCCCTCTCTGGAAAAGCTGTCTCTTTTCAGTGTAGGTGAGAGAAGTTTCTTAGAAACAGACATTCAGATGTTTTCTTTTAGGCAAAACTGTAAATGAGCAAAGCACCACCTACTAACCTCTTGTGGAAGTGAGAGAAAAGAGCCTCTCTTGTATAGGGGTGTTCCGCTAAGGAAAAGTTGGAGCTCACCAAAGTAAAGCCTACAAAACACCATTATCAGGCAGGCTCTGGTGCAGCATTAAAAGATGATGAGGAAGTACTTAGAAATGGGATGCCTAAAAAAATTCTGATAACTTCAGCAGGAAATTTAGGCAACAATTTTCATAACACAAGTATCAGCCATACAGGGATCTTCACACATCAGTTGAAGTTTTGCCTCTGGAAGAGAAATAAACCTGGGGGCTTGCATTGTGTTAAAGAACTGTAGATCTTTAGCAATTGTATTGTTAATATGTCTCTGTGATAATATATAGAGACTCTCGTGTTACATTTAATATAGCATTTCAGTTCAAGTTTATTGAAGATATTTATGAAGAGATTTACTTATGTGGAATACTGTTCAGTTGTATGTCTAATGTCTTTTGCTCCCTATGCCATGTATGCTCCTCAACTTAGCACAAGGGAGAGCCAGTGTGTACAGAATGCAGCTCAGGATAATGGGATAAAGAACAAGACTTTATGTTTGTTCTGGCTTTAAGTCTGTAACGGATCCTTTGTACAGTGGCTCTCAGGGGGCAGCAGGAGATCTCCTGCTTCAGGAGCGTTAGAAGGCAGTGACACAATTTCCTGTATATTTAGAAGGTGAGTGGAAGGAATCCAAATGTGTAGCTGTGCCAGATGTGCAAATTTCTGCATGACTCAGTAGCTCACCATGCTGTGATGGACAGAGGCTGAGGGACATCCGTATGTGGAGGGATGTTAGTCCCAGCTCTGCTGGGGGGGAGGGTGGAGGGTTCTTGTTTCCCTAAGTTGTGCTGGGGTTTTTGGTCCATTTGGTGATTCATTCTGCTGCAGCTAGTCCTGCCCCTGGACAGTTTTGCACTGTCTGCTGTTGTCAGCCAACAACCTTCTTAAGTGGCTTACGTGGGTTTCATGAACTGGATGCCAGTCTGGGTTTTATGCCCCCCTTCTCCACCCCGAGTCTGCCAAACCAGTGAGGATTCTTGTAGAGGGATTTCTTAAATGCTGAGTTGTGTGCAACACTGATTTTCCTGAGGTTTTCTTTCAAAGGCAATTGTTTACATGTGACACAGAACTGTTAGCTTTTAGTCACTGGAAAGTGCAATATAAAAATAAGTATTAGAAGCTGAGTATTGTGGGTTTTGTCTGTAAGAGCAACATGACCTACTTGTAATGTCACTGCTATAGTTCACGGATTTGATGAAAAGGTACTGTACTCTTTTAAGCTACTGGCTGGCAACACATATTTACCTCCCCAAATTAATGCTGTTTCATAGGCATCTGAAAAGCACCATAGTGGGTGGCTTTTTTATGCTTTTTAAACACTTCCAAAATGTAAGGTGCTCTTCCCAGAAAATACTGCACAGGTTATTTCTCACTTTTCCAGAACAACCAAGCAAAGTCCCTGTACAACTGCCATATTTCTAGCATATTTACACAACTTTTTGCAATCTCTCCTTACAAAAAAAAGTCCAGAAATGCAAAAATGAAATGTGATCCTTCCTTAATTAAACTTGCATCAGCTTTCTCACATTAATCTAACTAGCAATTTTATGTCCTATTTCTAAATCTACTATGAAGATAAGCTCACCTTTTAACTCCCAGTAATGGTAATTTTAATTACTGTTGCCCTAAGGTATCTTTGAAAGATATCTTTCAAATCTGGCTTCCCACCAAAAAGCCTTGCTGTTTCATACTGATTTTTGTTTAGTCTTTCATTTAACCTTAATTTAAATTTCATTCATCCAAAGCATTTAGGTGTTCCTGGATCTCATTTTTATAGGTGGTTTCTCACTGCATCTCCCAAGTGAGAACACTGTCAATAGCTGTTACTTTATGGGACAGTCTAATCGTATTTCAATTCCAGAAAAGGATTTGCATGTAAATAATCTAGCTCACTTAGAGGTCCAACATTTCATCCTTCAGCGGTGTTGAGGAAGAGGTGACCCAAGCTGTGGCACCCCCTGGATGGGATGGATGTAAACAACAGCCAGGACTGCTGTTCAGACTAGAAGCAGCTGCCTTTTCACATGATTTTTTTAATAACTGTTCCACTTTATTACAAATTTCCTACTAACCGAATCTCATTTTTTCAAAGGCTTTTTGTTAAAGACTATGTGAACCGCTGAGATTACTTATAGTTAAGCTGTGATGGTCTGCACTACTCTTGCAACTTGTCCAAGTATCCAGCACAAACAGAGCTGTTTGGCATAGAACTCTAAAAGATTTGACAGGTAACTATTATAGACTGTTAACTGCGTTATTTGGGAGAGGAAGAATGGGTTGCTAGCAGCAAAGGGAAACAGCAGGAGCAGCTGGGAACAGTAAACCATTTTTCTCATAGAAATGGCACTCACATCGACTGTGAATTTCATATTTTGATTCAGTGGGATGCCATTAGCACAACCTTTAGCAAAGATGATCCCTAGTGTACTACAGTCCCAAGCAGATTGTCAGAATTGTGGACTAACCTTAGAGAAGGCTGGAGCCTAAAATGACAGGTAATTGCTGCAGAGTTGCAGTTGACAGCATTGAGAATTGCATGCCAGAAGAGGATTTTTCTCTTTCCTTTAGAAACATGGCTTATTGGATGGCTTATCTACCTTTGCAATAAATGTAGGAAAATACAGGCCAGTAAGTCATGCTGATACAATACTAAAAACACACAATTACCAATTCTCTGCCTTGTCTTTCCATTAGGAGGTTGTGTCATACATGGAGTTAGACAAGCAAATTTCTCTCATTAGCTTTGCATGGGAAGTTAAGTGTTAGTTGTTTGCCTCTTTTTAACCTATGAGGTAAGCGTTTGCATTAATGTATTGTGCTGTAACTTAGCTAGTGAACCACCCATGAGGTCACCTGTCATTTTGACCTATTCCTTGCTTAGCCAATAGGTTAATGTATGCAGTCTTCTCTTAAAAACCTGGATTCCTTTATGGTAATCACAACTGCCATCAGTATGAAGTGTAGCATGCACCTAGATCAAAATAATCATACATAGCTGGTGTTCTAACAGACCTGTTTCTCTGCCCAGCCAGTTATTCCAGCTGAAGCTGTGGTGTAGAAGAAATGGTTAATGAAGAATTGAGCCCTTGATCCAGTAACCAGTGCAAAATAATCCATTGAGGCAAGTCAAAGAGCATGTTTCCATGTGGGGAGTTAGCCATCAGTCTCAAAACAGGTGAGTCAGTAGCAATTAGATTTGTTCAACATGCTGTGACTGAAGGGGAAGAAAATCAGACCGATTCTAATTGTATCTTATTTCAATTAATCATTTGAGTGCATAACTATTTATATATATATATATTAAAAATGTCATATGAAAAACCACCACACACTTGTATGACTAAACCCTATTCTTAGCTTCCGTCAGTGTCCACAACAACTTTTGAATGTGTTGCTCAATTAGTCCAGATTTGAAAAGGAGATTGTGTTGCAGTTATCCCTGTCCTTATAATGTACTTCAAGTCACAGATCAATGCACTGGATGAAGGATAGGCAGGGTGCAACTGGTGTCCTGCACCTTTAGTGGCAGCAAAGCAGGGGCCAAACTGGCATAACTCAGGAGTGGTTCTGTGGCTCTGATCCTGAGACTGTAAACAAGAGCTGAGATGTTGCAGTGAAGAGAATGGTGCTGTTCAAGGACAACCCACAGATCTGTAGGAAATAAGGCTTCATTGCGTCTGCTTCTGCTGCAACAACTTACAAATAAGCTCAAGACTCTAAAGGGTTCTCTGTGTGTAGAGCTGTCAGAGTGATTAGGGACAATATGGATAAAATGAATGAAGTGTCACTGTCTGGCAGTCAGAGCCATTCCTCCCTTCAGGCATACGATCCCGTTTTAACAGTAATGCCTCATATAACTGAATTGCAACTATTGCTTTCAAAAAGGTAAGACTAATACCACAATCATTTAGTATAGCTCGTTCACACAGTTAAAATACATACTCTGCCTGTGGGACTGATTTATGTTTCCATATGTTTGTTATGTCAAGTTCCACAGGGCTTTTAGAGTTATGCATCTCAAGTGAGTTCACAGCAGTTACGGTATTACAATGACAAAACTAATTTAGACAGTTTCAAGGTACTGAATAAATTCAGTTTATTGACACATTTGAGAAGAGAGTATGACACATGCAGAACATAACTTCACATCTTTTTTGGTTTTCACAAGTGTAGCCAATACTTGTTTGTTTGCTTTTCAAAATACATCTAACAACATCCAAGAGTAAGCATCTCCACTCTTATTTGAATAGGTGTGTAAAAACTGTCCTGTTAGCCAAAAGGACTCTCACAGTAATTTATTTTCAAATCTGACCTTCAGCTAGCATACAAACAATAGCGATTAAATACATTTAATACATATGCTATTAACATTTAATATTACTTTGTCTTCCCAGCAGTCTTTAAATTCATAGTTTGTTTCCAGCATCTCATAAATTCAACTTTTCCCCCAGATTTTTACATGAGATAAATTAGATGAGGTGCTGAGCACCAGGACATCAGCAGTTTGCTGTATGGTCAGCATTAGTTCATGGCCCATGCACTTCAGACCTGCCCCTTGGTGGCTAAGTATGGGTCAGCACTTTGAAAGGGAAAGCAATGTTCTGCATTGGGCAAATTGATTTATGAAAAAAAGCCTTTACTGACCTTTAGAATCTATGTCTGCCTTAAGATGCTGGTAATGGAGCACCAGAATTAGCTGACTGTGTCCCACCCCCTAAGGTGTATATTGCTTTTGAGCACAAGAGCTTTCCCATCTGCTCTTTGGGACATTTCAGTCTGTATCCATGTACTATCCAGCACACTGAGTTCCCAATAACTCTATCTGTTGAGTCAGTATGTTTTGTTATCCTAGTAGTCTCTACTATTATTTGATATCACTGTATTGTGCGGCTTCATAACAAACAGAAAATAGAAATAGAAAATTCCAAATTACCACAGATCCAGGTGTGTGGGATTCTATAAGCACTAAGTGCACATTCAAAACAAAGTTTTAGAATGTCAAGGCAGAACTTTAACTAGAATGAGGCTGTTTCATGGAACTCACTGGCAGTTTTACTCATATTTTAGATTAAGTAAGGAAGCAAATCTGTTGTATACACTCTCCTAACTTTAACGCGCTTTTGGAATGCATGGCTCTGTTTTAGTGGAAGATCTCTGTCTGATTTGCTCTGGCAAATATAAGCAGGTACATTATTGTAGCTCCAAAAGGAATTGTAAAGGTTTATATTACACACAATAAATATTTCAAACTTCTTGCTTTAGGCATGTGCACAGGATATTTACAACCAGGCACATCATATTCTCTAGCAAATAATTTCTAAGAATGTATATTCCAATAAAGTAGTTGTCACATATTTTGTTCTGTGCATAGCAATCTTGGCAAATTCATTTTGTCACTGACTACTCATGCCTGGGATTAAAAGAAAATGGCACTAAGATTGAACATCTGTCTACATTACTCAAGGCATTCTAGTTTTTGAAATGATCAAATCACATGTCACAGAGGGTGTCTGAGCAATACAGACACCCTTAATGGTTAAACAGCTCCACTTGAAATCATGGAAATGAGGTGGTTTTGTTGTGCCTTTTTGCTTTCATACAACAGCTGTAAACTATTTGGTTGAGCATGCTGAAGTTTACTTTCAGAGCAGCTCAGAGATGGTTGGCACTGACAGGTGAAGTATGGCAAGGGTATGCTTCAAAATGAATAGTCATTCTGGGTATGAGGGCACTGCCATTAGTGGGAAGCCAGAAGGGATGGGCTTTCCCACGTGGAAGGTAAAGGCTTCTGTATAAGGAGGAGATGCCAACAGCAGCCATCAAATGCCTCAGAGAAATGACACAAGTGGGGAGTGCAGAGCTGGCTCAATACATTTTTTTAAATTCCTGGCTTGTCTACTGACATCCATAAAAATGTCTACAACATTCTTTTTGTGATAGAAGCAATTAGTTGAAAGAAATAACTGCAATTTAAATATTCCTGTTAATCTGACTGAGAAGGAAGCAAGTCCACTAATGAACAGGCTCCCATCCATCGTCTCTTTATTCATTGCCAGTTATAGAATTCTCAGGAAGGACACAGGGTTTATGGACAAAGCAGAAACTGAGGGTTTGTTTGATTTGAGATGTCGTTATAGTAGTGCTCAGTAATTCTCTGCTGCCATTCTGTTCCAAAACTGCAGTGTAATCAGTTGGCACCTTTACCCCTGTTACTGCTCTTTGTGATAACTGGCTATAACACAAGAAAAAAAATCAATAGGGCACACCAAGGAAAATGATGTGCTACTTTGAAAACAGTAAATTATGCCCTATAGGGAAGAAGACATAGAATATCATCTTACTTTTTTTTGTTAAGTTGCACACCTAGAAGATGAGGGTGTAGTCTATGGTGCATCCAGCAAGCTGTATGGTTAAGTTTAGACAAACCAAGTGATTTAAAATACTGTTCACATCTGACTGGGAAATTTCCAGCTGTATGAGGAATATCTGATCAGATCAGATCAGATCACCAGATTTAAACATGCCTAAATGATTAGGTCTTACATATTAGTTTTTGATTCACTAGAATTTCTAAGACTGAAATGAGTAAAGACTTTATTTGAACTATGGTTTATTATGAAATGAAGCATTTTCATTCTTGTTGCAACCATCCTTTTAAATATTCTGTAAAAATGAAAACACTTTACAAGATAGAAAAAGAATATTTTAAATTAAAGCTGTGCACTATGGTAGTAATGGTCTTCTTGATAAGATACAAAATACGGACATGATTTATCTGTCACCACTATATTTCATACATTAATACATTACACTTCAGGCTTTGCCATGTCAAAAGATTTCCAATGACAGCCCAGAAGGAAAACAACCATTTAGATGCATGAATAGAAATGCTAACACTGTAGAGTACAAGTCAGGGTAAAAATCACGACAATGACCAATGACACAAGTAACTGAACTAAGTGCTAAGCTTCAGCACACTTTTTTTAATAGGTTTCAGGCCTATTTCAACCACACAGAAACTTGAAAGACACATCAATGCTTTTAGAAAAGACACACAAACTACAGAAGGTACTTTATTTTGATTATCTCCACGGGGTAGCTAAATACAAATCATTACATCATTAATGCATGTCACGGATCAAATTTACATATCCAGAGACATCCAGTTAAGGCAGTAGTTTGCGATACTGTTGTTCAAAGAATGATCCAAAATGTGTCTGGATAAAGGTGGACTGAAATACTGCTTTATCTTTATTTAGAAATTAAGAGTCAGACATTGATAAATACAATATTTCACCAACAGGAAGGAAATAAGAGTGCTCTATACCCAGAAAGAGAGGTACGAACTAGTTTCATGCAGACTGTTTATAGGATAAAGCAGTAAAAGCTTTTCTGATGTTGGCAACAAATGCAGAAAAATTGTTCGTTTCTCTCAGTTTGAGCTGTAACTCTGCAATACAGTCCAGAGGAGGAGCACAGGAAGTCACTAAAATGACACAAATTTGCAAAAGATTAGACTACTATTAAAAAAATAAATCAGTATCAGTGTTTCTCCACACCGATAAAATACTAATGTGGCTTATTATCTTTTTATGTCTTAGCTTCCACCTGCAGTATTTTTGAGTAGCCTCATTTTTTTAAGCAAAGAGAAAGCCTGAAAGAACGTAACAGGTTTTTTGATTTACTGACCTCCCACTCAGTGCTGTGCTCCTACCTGAGTTGTTACAGCAATTCCCAGGAATCCACAGCCTGCTCAAACACTGAAACACATTCATAAACCTTTTTGTTGCTCTGCAGACAAGCAGATTGTGACAGGCCCAGCATGTGATAGAGTTTTAGTTCAACAGTTTAAATCTGAGTTAGTAAAACCACAAACTTGTTCAGCTTATAGCTAGAGGCATGGCAGAGCCCAGGAAGCATCTGTCTGGAAGCTATCCAGCACTCAACTTCCAGAACTGAAGTAAGATCCATACAGCCAAACCAGCTTTGAGATTCAAAAGGCTGTGCGCTTACAGAAGGGGAATGCTGGATTTCAAGTTTTATTCTTTCACCTACAATCACCCTTCTTCTGCCCTCTAGACTTCTGGAACAATTTGGAATATGCCTGTCAGCACACATACCCACTGTGGCAGAAACAAACTACAAAATGAAACATCCTTATCTCTGTATAACCTCCTTCTCCTGCTTTGCTTGATACAAAGTAAACAGCATCTCCACAAATGGAGGGCAGTGAAGACACGCAGTTGTATTTTCATGTAAGTTAACAAGATAAACATAATGAAAGAAACAAGATTACCACTGCAAGATTTTCCATTTGGAAACTGGAAGATAAAAGATTACAACTAAACTGCACTTCACTCCTCTGCTTTTTTCTAATAGAGGCGTCAGGTTGAGTCCTTTTATTAAAGTATTCAAAATGCACATACCTTCATAGTCCCCTTGTTCATTTATAGAAAGGGTACATATATACGGCTTGTCAGGATCTTTGTGGTCAATGTGTCTGAATATAAACTGTAATTGCTCATCTAAAAGAAACACAAACAATTAATTAACACCATTAACCTCTGCTACAGAGTTACAATTATGACTAAAAATCACAATACAATTAGTTAGTTTCAATTAATATTCTTAGAGCACCAACAAATTAAGCAACCCTGATCTCTTTACAAGACAAATGCATTTTAGCACATTTTGCCATCTGAGGGACAGCTGTAGTAGCTGGGCTAAGCCAGCTGATCAGGTGTGTAAGCTATGGGCTCTTCACTGCACAGTCCAACATGAATCACACTGTGTCAATGCACACAGAAACTACGGAAACTGCAGAAACCTACCATGAATTCTGCGCATCTCCAGTCCAAGATGCTCTTTAAACAATGTTGTAATCTTGCTCACTTGTTCCACTTTCTCCTTGGCAGCTTGATTTTTAGAAGATGTTGCTAGAATTTTAAAATCCATTGTAAGTATCAAAGGCAAAACAAGCACATAAAACCATTTAGAAAAGCAGAAAAGCCATAAAGAGCAAGTGTTGAAAACAACTCCTCCTTCTATTAAGAAAAATTACTTATTATTCTTTTCTTACTTACTTTCCATTTTCTTCATCAACTCTTTTTTAAGCTCTTCGATGCTGTCAGTCAAGTTCTTCTGCTCTTCTTCTTCTTGATTTAGCTTTGATTTTATTTCTGGTAACTGCTCTTCCTTTTCTGCTATGTATTTGGTCTGCTGAAGAATCTCTGAAAGGAAGCAAGAAAATATGAACGTATACAGTTGATTAAGTATCACGACGTGGGGCTCTCAGGGAAAGATGAGACATGGACACAGATGTGGGTTCTATCGAGATCAGGGCAGGAAGCCTCTTTATTTACTAAAGGGAGCACCTTTATACAGGTGCAAGGAAGCCTGTGGATTGGAAGATGGAGTTCCTACCTTCCAACCACATTCGTTAAGGGGACTGTCACTCAGTCTTGTTTGTCCCAGCATGGAATGCAAAGCTATGGCTATGTTCTATAAACATAGCTACTGTTTACATTAACAGAGCGTGAGAAGGTAGAGTCTTCTTCTCTAAATATGAACGCTCAGGCAGCTAGGAAAACCCTCATGGTAACATCTAAGTATGTCCTTGCTATTTAAAACTTAAGTAGTTTGAAATTATTTATATGAATAAAACACAGTGGAATGCATTGTACTTTAGCTGCAGAGAGAAGTCAGCTTAGCTATACCAAAAGCATCGACTGAAAGCTTAAAGTGAAAGTTATTCCTAAGAGGAGCTATAAAGAGCTGCTCTGATACTTCAATGAGATGAAATTTATTTCTGGTGCCAGCACTATATACATCTTCAAAGCATGAAGATGGGTGGCCCCTGCCCACAGATAATGATAGAAAGCCAAGAATGGAAACAGTGACTGATATGAGAGTTGCAATAATTTTTACCTGATATTCTGAAGTTTACAAAATTCAGAGAAGTTAGCCCTAGACTGACGAGCTGACACAATTCTCTGACTAATATGGAAAAGGCATAAATAACCTCACAATACTTAGGTTTATTAAGCAATTTAATTTACTTTTTCTACCACAGTCAGAAAATTCTGATACTCTATTGTTTTAAATACTTATGCTCTATGGACAAAAATTTAATATTTTTGCACCATCAATGAAGTTTTTCAACAAATAGCTTTTGACTTGAAATTGACATTGTAAATTTACATTGAAACCAACCGATTATATTTGGGTTTAACTCTGTCTTCATTTTGATGTTATTACTTACCTTTTTAAATGTAAAATTAAACATACTATTCAGCTGTATTAAGTTAATTTTATAAAGGTTAGACACAATAAATAACTGTACCATTGTCATACTCCTGAATTTTGTCAATCATCACGTCCTCTTCTTTCAGCTTCTTGGACCATTTCTCTGTAAGGGAAAGTTACTTAAGTTATCTGAAAAAGTTTGATGATAACTTTAAAAAAGCAGAGTTTATAGGAACATAGAGCCTTTTTACTTGAAAGAGCTTCTACAGTCTTCTTGCACAAATCTCTCAGCGCTGAAGTCTGATTGTTCTGTTCCGTGCCATAACTGATTTTAAACTGGATCCAAAACTCTTTCATATCTCTTTCAAAGAGCGTTACTTCATCTTCCGCCGGTGCATTACCCATAGCGCTGTACCAAACCTGTAAGAGAACAGATGCAGCGTCAGGACACGGGAGGCAAAGGCAGCAGGTGTAACTCACAGGACAGCTCAGGGCTGGTTCTACCGCTCCGCGTTGTCGTCCAAACTTCTTCGCTCAATCTGTTTTGGGGCTTTTTTTTTTGTTAGCATTGGCTCTGTGGGGAGGAGAGGCCCCTCTCCCTCGCAACTCTCCCAGCGCTCGGCTACTGCGCCGGGGAGGCTCCGCGTCCCGGCGGCCCCGCGACCCCCCTGGGACCCCCCCTGTGCC